>JAUUEB010502267.1:0-10293 GCA_032362205.1 Clione limacina
TAAGGTATGATGACATGGTAACTGTTTCATTTTACATAGTGTCGGGTTTGTACTCTATCTGAGTACTTATGTTTCTAGTTTTACATGATGTCGAGTTTGTACTCTATCTGAGTACTCATGCTTCTAGTTTTGCAATATAAGAGGAGCGTGTATGTGAATCACGAACATCTATCCTCCTGCAAATAAATGTGTGCTTCGTGGAATTAAGATTTATTTCCCCATTGTATTTCAGTTTTTCTACGTATTTCCAAAAATAATACAGAATAGGGTGGGGTGAGGGTCTTCCTTCAATGTCAGTCACGGACATGTCTATTACCCTCACATTCATTGCTATGTGGGATTTTGCGAACAAATTTCCCGTCTTTTTCACATGTTTAATGACCTAAGCAGCATTCTCTTGTAGAAAAAGTGCAGGCAATGTATCATGCATTGTTTCTAGTTTAGCATCTTCACCTGAATCATCTCAATTCTCATGCTCTATGTCTTTTTCAGTGATAACATCCTCCGTTGATGAATTCCAAATCAATTATTGGACAATTTTACAGTATGATACTCAAAATATAAAGGTTTCGAAACCGGGATGACCGTGTCCAATTTCCCGGGAATCCCGAAACTGGGAAATTGCGATATTCCCGGGAACGGGAATCCTGAGACTAAACCCCTATAACATGTCTCCTGTTTCCATTGGAGGCCGCGGGTTATACTTGGCTATTCAATTGTAGATCTACAACCGTCTGATTTGGGCAAGCTCTCTACACTCTACAAAGCTGCAGATCTTCAATGATAGTTGACTCCATGTTTTAGGTGTGCAGCGGGACACACAGCCATTGGGACTGTCATGCGTCAGGTCCTGGATTTTCTTTAGCCAGTTAACATCACTTACCCATGCCAAGAGGAGAGAATTAAAAATCAATAAATATGCCAAAAGCAGAGAGCTTAAAGTCACCCTCCTAGGCCACAAGTAAGGAAAAATTGCTCTTCTCGGGAAGCAGAGAGCTGAAAATCACTCCCATTAAATTTTAAAATGATACGACTGATTAAGCGTGTCCTGTTTTAAAGAATAAACCCTTGACCAAGTTAGTAACGTAGCCTTAGAATGCAAATATAACTTAAATCTTTTTTTGAATTCAGGTAGACATGAAGTGTCCAAAGCTACCATCAACGTTTATAGTATTTTTCCATACTGCATAGGTTCGACTTGGTTTCGCGGTCCTAGGCCTGTCTCACTTGTAGCCCCTTGGCTTTTAGATCTTCTCCGATGACTTCACATCACAATTTTGGAGGTCAGCCTTTTCCTGAGTTCCCAGGGACCACAACGGGCTTTGATCTTCCTGAGACAGCTGTCTGTATGCCTTTTCTCAGTGATCCATCTTTGATCTTAGCACTCTACTGGGCTATGCAGTGCACATGCGAAACTAGTTTTCAGTTGGAGTTGCATATGAAACTGACAAAAAAAAAGTTTTTATCCAGAGTTCTGAAAGGTAAGTGCCTCAATTTTCATGCTTGAAAATTTGTGGAAAATGGCCATTGTGGTGATGGTGGTTACCGCTCATGCAAATTAGATGTCATTATAAGTATCAGTGCATGCATGCACTCCCAGATCCTACTCAGTGTCTAGCATCTAATGCTTTTTAAGAGGGATGACAAAGTGTAGGTTGACACATGCTAAAAATCCCTTAGTGGTTTTAAATCAAAGAGAGAGTATCCAAGAAAGGTGCTTTCCGGACAAAACACCTAACAACTAACAAAAAAATATGAGTGTGTAAAGAAATGTGTAATCCCAAAATCAGTCCACAAAGTTTACTTTGTTCAAGCTGTAACAAACTAACAAATACTTCATTTATGTTACTCAATTACAAACAAATTGGTACCAAATGAACAAGAAATTACTAATTTTAAAAATGTGCAAGCTTTTTACTGGGCATAGATGATTCAGTCGGTAAGAGCGCTGCTCTATCTGCAAGGACATCATGGTTTGGAATATCTCGTCTCAACGTATTTTGAGTGTCAAATGTCCCCCATCCACTCAGTAGGGGAAATGAGGATCTAACCAATTTAGGCAGAGCAAAGTAAAGTTGTTGAGGAAAGCAATGGCAAATTACCTGAAATGCTGTATGCCTAAAAAGTCAGGACTCTAGTCCTGATATTACCTAATACTCAGTATGATTTTGGGGAACTTTATTTTAACTTTTTTTTACAAGCCTTTCAAAAGCTGCACCAAGGCACACAACCAATTTCTGCTAAGCTGGGTATGAGATGAGCAATCTATAACTAAAAAGTCTGTTGTTTACCAAGCCACTGTTTCTGATGATGACCAAAGTATTAAATACATAGGGAGTGCCCAAGATTTCAAGACACGCTTCGACGCGCACAAAAGTAATTTCAGAAACCCAAACTCTAAAAAACTCTACAGCCTTGTCCACCTACATATGGGAAAAGGGACTCAATCCAAGCCCATCTGTTAAATGGGACATCATCACCAGGGCCCCTGTTTACACAAGAGAAAGACGCCACTGTGACCTTTGTCTAACAGGAAAACTGTATATTTGCAAGAACATCGCAAATCCCAAATACGTAAACAGACGATCAGATATTGCCCTCAAGTGCAGGCACCGTGCAAGGCATCGTCTTTCCAAGATGTGAACGAAAAATCTCCATTCAACCCCAAGGCCTGATGAGTGGGAAGACCACGTCAACCCAGGGTAGCCTTTAATGGTTGGTTAAATTTCTAATTGTTTATGTAACACATTCTACGCATTCTAGAATCAAAAGATTCATCTTCTACAAACAATCTATAACAAAGTAGAAATAACAAAGTATTAAAAAATTGAACTAGAAACTGGTGTCAAGGAAAAAAACATATATTTGTTTATTTTCTAAACATAAAAGTTTACAATAAAAATGTGTAAAAGATTGGTCTAAAAAGAATATCATTTTACAATGAGCAATTAATCAATATCTCAAACAATATCATCACAGGAATGTTTTTTCTCAAAATGAGCAATTGCAAATATCTAAAAACAATATCACAGGGAATGTAAATTAACAACAATTTTTTCATAAATTTCAGCAGTTAATTTACAAGTGCAACAAATATAGTAGAGTATACAAAAACAAATTCATAAATAATTTGAAAAAAATGAAAATATTAGCTTTTTTTATAGGCAAACATGCCTAGTATGATACTTAGACAAACTAAAATTTGACTATTTGTAACATTCAGATATAAATAGATCAGTAAAATGGTTAAAAGTGCAACAATAACTCTCTATCATTGTAAATTGAAGCTTAATTTTACTTTTAAATCAACTTAAAAATTTGTCTCATGTTTTTAAAGAAAAGAATACAAGTTTGGTTTTCTTTTTACTTAAATAATTTCTAACAAATTAAGAGACACAAAATGACATTCATAATGAAACAAAATCATTGACTTAAGGGTTGTTTGTTTTCTTGTTGACATGTCACATAGCTAATATGGTATAAAATAAATGATCAGTTGATAATCATATCAAGTTATTTAAGTATTTGTATCAAAGGCAATGTTTTTGTCTCTCATTATGAAAAAATTAAAAAATGTATCTACATAGTCAGTCCTTGAACCACACAAGGCAAGGTCATTGTCAATAAGTAAACAGGTTCTTGAGTAACAAAAATGTAAAAAGTATATTAATTGTATGTAAAATATAACAACAACACTCAGGGTTCAGAAAATACTTGAACTGTGTAATGAATAAATACAATAAATGAACAATTAGAAAATTAAACATTACTCTGTAATCAAAAAAATAATAACTTGGTTTTCACTGGAGATTCAAAGAATAACTTGAACAAACATGGTAGACATCACAATCAGCAAAGTCCACATATTTCTCACAACAGTTGCAGCTCCTAGGGAATAAACAACAGATGAAAAATAGTTAATATTGGCACAAACTGGGTCAAATTCTGTATAGAGCTGTCTAATATCATGAAAAAAGATCAATAAATACAAAAAAACAAATACCATATGGCTTATTTATCCTCATCAAATGGTCTGAGCCAAATGTAATGGAAGCAGGGAATGATATAAACAGAGAGGTGACCTTCGTGCAGGGAAACAAAATATACAATTTTTATTCATCTGATTTCAAATAAACACCTTAAGTTGTAAAAGGGAAAATTTCCAAGAAACTCTTGCATACACTGAAAATGCACTAACTAAAACATATAGGGAAAAACTGGAAGGCATTCTGAGTCTTTTTGAAGGACAAACACAATGATTCTTTTTGTCACAAAAACAAAAACAATTTAAAACCATATGTTGGTGTTTATTTAAAAACAACTGAAGTAAAACAAAAGACCAAAAAAATATCCTATTACATTGACTGGTGCAAAGGGGAAGTGTTAATAAAGAGTAGATAAAATGTAACAAGTACAACTTTGCCTCTATTGTATATTGCAAATAACAGAATTTAAGTTAATTTTCTTTGAACACCCACTGTGTTTGAGATTCTAAATCTAGCCAAATGGTTTGTTATGGCTATAACTATATACAGGAGCAGTTTCTGGACTATACTGGCATCCAGCATGTGAGTATAATAACTTTATGTTTCAAGCTTAAAAAAGGTAATGTAATAATAATGATAGAAAAATTCTGAAATAATGTTACAAACTATGCTTACTTCTTGTTATTTTATACGGAATAAACAATAAGGAAAAAGAAAATGGCTTTTATGTGTAAATATTTCAATTAGTTTTGATATGTATTGGAATTGCAAATATTGCACAATTTGGCATAGAGTGTGTGAATAGTAAAAGACATAATTCTAAACAGGATATTGGCTAATAAGTTAGAAATGTCTCTGACGTTTCAATATATATATTAATATTGACAGTTGGTATTTTTAAGATAACTAAGGCAATATAATTTGAAGCCCAAATAAGCTGGAAAAAGAGCTGAAACATTTAATTTTTTCAGGAATGAGACAAATATATCAAAGGATGTTCCAAAGTTATATTTAATGCTAAATTCTGAACATGTTAGCATCTTTATCCTAAATATTGTTTCTGTTTTAACGGAAACAATGTCTATTTTTGTTTAATTTCCCCGAAATATTGATATTGCCAACTGTCCATCAGATTGTCATACATGTTAGTGGTCCCTTCTTCTTTTACATATTTACCTATCAGATTGTCATACATGTTAGTGGTATCTTCTTCTTTTACATATTTACCTATCAGATTGTCATACATGTTAGTGTCTCTTCTTCTTTTACATATTTACCTATCAGATTGTCATACATGTTAGTGTCTCTTCTTCTTTTGCATATTTACCTATCAGACTTCTCAGTTACATAAGCAAGCAATATTTTAAAGCAGTCATTTGAAAAGAGGTTAGTTAAAAATTCTGTACATTTTGCAAAGTGCATATTGTCATGTAAACAAAGTGAAGGGTTATATTTGATCACCACTTTTCTATGTGATAAGTTTCTGCATAATATACATTCTGAAAAGGGATCCCTTGGGAAAAAAGTTTCTGAACAATAGATCTTCTGAACAATGACACATTTTCTTAGCACTGCTCAAAATACTTGTTTATCAAAATCCCATTGAATGGTATTTGAAAAATAAATTTGGTGGTTATTTTTGCAGGCACTGTATGCTTCAACCACTGCTTTGGCTTTACTTCTAGATGGCACTAGAAAGTTTTCCGCCTTACCCCTATCTTGTGCCCAAAACAAAATGTTTTGAGCAACGTGGCTTCAGTAAGAAAAGTGTTAATTTGTTATATTAGCTACACATAAGATGTGCTTTGCATTGGTTACCGTCTTCATTGTTTCCTGTAAATAAATTGTATCAATGTCAATATTGAGTTATATGCTGTCTTATTATGGAGTAATGATTGTGTCATCCTGACAGAAAACACTTTTCATGCGCCCTTTATAGGCACAAGGCAATTGTTCCCTTCTTCCTTTGACCACAAGACAAGGACATAGCGAGGGTAAAATATGAAGAGGTACTTCCAAGTTTCTTGATAATTATCATTGTCACTTTAATTTCATTGTACGTTTTGGCCCAAATGATGTGTGGGTGGCTAGAACTTTTAAGAAAAAGCTGCACAAGCTTGTTAGAGAAAACATTGATAAAAGAAACTTTAGTGTCTTACAGTTACTCTTGGTTACTATTTTTCAGGCCATATCCTAACCAAATGAAAATATATTTCAATAATTCAAAAACTAAAATGTAGAGAATAGATGGTCTTAAGCGGGCCCTGCCCTCTGAGGAGGATTAATCCCGGCCCGTACAAATAAACATGGATATTGGATATGATGATGATGATGAGAGACAATAAGATGAGACCAAAAGTGAACATTCTCATAGTGATCAATTGCCTAATTTTCCCAGACACAAACACATATTGCATTTTTATTCAGTCGTCTATTAATAAGAAAATAATATAATGTATGAATTTCAATTTGTTGAAAGGTAAAGAGTGTTCTTTCGAAATCAATATGACATAAATTTCTACATAGAAACTACAGGGTGGGCTGTAAAAAAAGACAAAAGCTTTTTTTCATCCCTTCAGATTACAAGACTGCAGGAGCTAATCATTAATGTCATGCCATGCTTTCTTAGAAGATAGAGAAAAGAGAAAAAAGAACAGACAATAAATATTCATGTTAATCTGGATAATTCTACACAGCAAACCTGTTTCTTTAAATTTCATACAGCGTCTATCACAAAAACAGTAGTGTACTGTTTTGTCATAATGTAATGAGCTTTAGCAATTAAATTGTTCCATCAAAGTATTACTTTCTGATGGTCAGAAAAAGATTGAAGGTACAAATATATGTTCTAGCAAAAAGGATCAATGAATAATAAAATTGCACTTTGGTTGCTGAGCACAAGCATAACAGTCTAGAATAAGTTTTAAAATAATGGTCTCTACAACATAAGTCTCATACATCTGATTAATAACTTCTCATCTCTTCACTTGCTTACAAGTGTCCATGTTTGGGTGTTTATGATTGTTTGTACTCTATGTATGGCACATCATTTTTAGGACTCTTTCTTATGGATAGAATTGTTCTCCAAATTGAATGATTTTAAGTTAAGAACATTTTACTATAAAAACGTCAATTAAGAGATGAATTGAAGGGGTGCATCACAAAATACTTTACGTAAATGTTCTAGACATCTGAGAAAAGATGACACTATACATAGGACATTTGACTTTATGCATAAGATATTAAGTGATGACCCATTAACTGATTCAAAGATATTACAAAAGGTTTTATTATTCATGTGTGTCAAAGATTTGAATACTGACCTTCTGAACCATCTTCTTCATCTGATGTGGTAGTAGCCTTATCTTCCACAGCGCTCTTTTGTTCTGGGCTGAGATTGTTGAGCTGATCTTCAGTCACAGCATTTGCTTGACCACTACTTAGACTTGCAATCTTTTCAGCTGTGAAGACCTGCATTAGAACACAATCAATTAGAATTTGTACATTTATCAAGAGAAATTTATATATCATTAGGTTCAAGTATACTTTTTTGAGACTCAATGACATTAGTTTACTAATACACAACTGTTGATATTATAAAATTATCCTGTATTTGTTTTTTTAATTTGTCCACTATAAGTTCAAACAGAGTCAACTTTGTATAGATGACTGACTTTGTAATAGCAGACTGCTTTTTCAAATTTTCAGCCCCCAAAGGATCTTTAATGTGTCTCCATGATTATAACAGATGCTAGAGCCTGCCAAAAACCAAGGATCTGGGGGTTCATACAGATACAGACTATTTTGCATATGGAAATTTTTTCACCTTCATTATTTGTTTTTTTCACTGAAAATTCACTTGTCTGGAAGAGTATTATAAATACACACTACTGTAATATCAGATATCTCACCTCTGAAAAAGTTGTTGGATCCATGGTTTCAATTGCATCATTAGACAGACTGGACAACTGGTCAGAACCAAGATCTTCTAAAACTGATTTGGGAAGACCACCTGTGTAAAAAGTACAAACAAGAATATAGACCAAAGTTGAAAGTATTATATACATTATATATCAGTATCAGAGATGTAAGTGGACAGCTACTTACTTTCTCAAACTTGGTGAAACTCTAAAAATCTGACGATTTTCACAGTAAAGAATTAAAAAACAAAAGAGTTATTACTAATTTAACATCATTATGTGGACAGCTAAACAGAAAGTTAAATAGATTTTAGTATAATGTAGTTGTTTATAAAAGTAAACAACTATGTTATACTAAAATCTTAAACAAAACCTGTTATGATTCATAGTAAGTATGAGATCGACCATTAGGGGTTTTTAAATACCAATTGTTATTTCATCTTTAGTGTTGACTATCAAGAAAACCTTTACAAATATTAAGTATATTATGTACCAGAGCAGTGTTTTAAATTTATCATGTTTTGATGAAAGTCATATTACATTTTGAAATAAAAATGACTAGAGACAAAAAGCAGAGAAAAAATTTGTCATAGTAAAAAGAGAAAATTAATTTGCTTTGAAATCAGCTACACTTGACATCTCAACAAGAACATAAAATAACATTTGTGATAATATGAAGACAAATTTCAATTGATAATGACCTGCCAAAACTCCAAGGGTGGATATCTCATCAGTTGTTTTAGAACTCCAGTCAGTCCCTTGTACCTCAACAATTTTGTTAGACAAAGCTGTTAACTGTTCAGCTTCTAGACATGCCACAGAATTCAGATCAGATGCCGCTGAGCTGAGAATATAAATATAGAAATAATGAAACAGACGTTTATGGTACAGGGTGTTATAAAAGTCCATAGCCTCCCTACAAATCCTATAATATGATTATGGGAAGTTGCTACAAGGCAGGTACAAGACTTGGTGATCCCAGGTGACCCTGTCGCTGGTCGGCCTCCAAAGTCCTGGAGAGAGAATATGACAGAGAACCTCAAAGCTAAGAGCCTAGCACCAGAGCTTGCCCTGAACCGTGACTCGTGGTGAAGTGCCATTTCTAGGGGGAAAGTGTAACCCATGCTACATGGGAAAATACACTATAAATGATGATGATGATGCTAAATGGGTGTCAATGGTCGAGAAGTTTAGTTGCCAGACTTAAATAATGGCCATCTTAAAGCATTGTAGGCTCAACCCCTGCATGGGACAAAATGTCCTGTTTTGCTGCCACACATAGAATGTAAGGTGTGATACAACGTTTACATGTTACTCTGACTCTATGGACTGATCAATAATCTTAGCATATATCCCTTAATGTCAGATGGGCTGCTGCTAAATTGACAATAACATCTCTTAGGTATGACAAAGCAGGGTTTTGAAATCTGACCTTCTACTTCCAAAGCAACGGTTTTAATACTGTGCCACAGAATTGTAACTAGTGACCTTCCTCTCCCAAAACAGATGTATTTATTCACTGGTCAAAGAGTAACATTATCATGGCACCACTATCCTCAAAGTAAGAACAGAATTGATTCAAGGATTGAAGGAAGTGGTGCCTGAAAGTCATTTAATAACAAAGCCGTGGCAGCAGCACTGTTAAAGATGAAGGATGGCAAGGCACCTGGCAGCACCGGAGTTGTCGCAGAGATGCTCAAAGCCTCTGGGGAAGAAGGAACAGACCTTATCACTGACCTGTTTAACAACATCATACAGGAGAACAAGATGCCAGAGGACTGGGACAAAAGCACCATCCTAAACTGCTATAAAGGCAAGGGGGATGCCCTAGATAGAGGTAACTATAGAGGCCTCAAACTACTTGAACACCCTATGAAAGCCTTCGAAAGAGTCCTGGAACAGCGGATCAGGCAGATGGTCAACATCGATGATATGCAGTTTGGCTTCATGCCAGGAAAGGGCACGACTGATGCAATCTTCATCATACGCCAGATCCAAGAAAGTTTCCTAGCCAAGAACAAGACACTTTACCTTGCCTTTATAGACTTGGAAAAGGCCTTTGATCGCGTTCCTAGAAAGGTTGTTAAGTGGGCCCTCAGGAAGGTGGGAGTAGAGGAGTGGCTAATCAACACAGTCATGGCTATGTATATGCACTGCAAGAGTGCGGTGAGTGTAAATGGCACTATTGGGGAGGCTTTCAGTGTGAAGGTTGGGGTCCACCAGGGCTCTGTCCTAAGCCCCCTTCTCTTCATCATCGTCATGGAGGCACTGTCCAGGGAATTCCGCACAAGTCTACCATGGGAACTGCTCTACGCTGACGACCTCGTTCTCATCGCAGACAGCATACAAGCCCTGAACGATAAATTTGTTGCCTGGAAGACAGGAAT
>JAUUEB010502278.1:0-10293 GCA_032362205.1 Clione limacina
ATCTGGTAAAGCGTGATATGATCGGTGACGTGGTCGAGTAGAGTAGTATATTACTAGAGTAGTTTCTTCGCTACTTCTACTTTACTCAAGAATTCGCAGGATTTTTTTGAAATGCTCTACTTTATCAGTCTGTTCCCACTACTCAAAGGCCACTTCTTTCGACTAATCTTCAAATAGTCTTCAAGTAGTTGCTGATCAATGTTTGGTTAACTATGATTATTTTTTTTAATAAATCCCACTTTTTAACACCATTTCTCAAATATTTTATCAGTTTCTTTAATTGTGTTACATGATAATACACTTATGAATAATTAATGTAGTAGTACAAATTCAATTTTAAACCTCTAGTTTATTAATCAAATTATTTCTATTTTTGTGACTACTCGAGACTACATGAAAACTACTCGGCTTGTGTAGCTACTCTTCTCGAGCGAGTAGTTATCACGAATTTGTTTCGAGTAGCTAATATACTCTACTCAAGTATTTGAACATGTCCAACTACTCTACTCTATTAGAGTAGTCACGGAACTACTCGAGGCGACCACACCACTGGAAATAATACATATTATGCGCGATAGCGTAGAGATTATATTAGTGCACTCGATAGTCATGCGAAAGATCCGGATTCGAATCTTGCCGGGACTCCTCATTTGTGTCTGCCACCCCCAGTAGTATGACTGGGTTCCCGACAAAAAGCAGTAAATGTCTTTTTACAATTGCTAAGCAAGGCGCTTAACAGGCGACCACGTGTTGACTTCGCGGGAAATTGAGAAAGTACAGGTTTGTCTTCATTGGGCTTGTAGGTGACATACTAATTGTAAGGCGTTTTGAGCTTACTTCAAAGGAAAAGCGCTAAATAAGTGCTACAATCGAAATTATTAATAATATAATGGTAGCCTATGCAATACTGATGCTATCAATTCAATGCTTTCTAACCCAAAAGAATTAGTTTGATTGTCTAAACGTTCCAATTCTTGTTTAAAACACAAAACTGGATTGAATTGTAATAAAAACGAATAAACTGCCCATTTTGTGTTGTCTAATTTTACAATTCTGGTGTCAATATTTTAATGTTCGTTTCTAATATCATCTTTCAACACCGCTCGGCTCGTAGTTTTGCTGTCATGAAGATGAGATCCCCCCTCCCCTCCAACGACAGAAAAAATAATATAAAATCTACACTCTTGTCAACCGCATGCGGCCAGTAAAAAAGTTAGTATCTTCAAGCTATTCTTTATTTACAGTTTATATAAATTTAGGCTTAGATTTCAAGCCTTAAGTCTATGAGACAGTTTTAGTGCTTTGTAAGCGAAAGACTTAGAATTAAAAGTTAAGAGGTACTCTTTCGTTACGCCCTTAATACGATAATATTTGAATGGGATTTTTTAGAAAACGTGTACTAAGATGGTTATCGTTGTACCATCAGATATATTCTATCTCATTAGTTTTGCTGTTGTCAGGATTAAACTCACATCCCCCCCCCCCCTACAGAAAAAGCACACTGTTCGCTAACTATAAAATCTACACTCGTCTTCGCTCTTTCTCTACTCAACAAAGACAGTTCTAGTCGACCACTTGTAAAGTTAGTATCTCCAAGCTCCTCTATTTATAAATTTATAAGTTTAGGTTCAGATGTCAAGCCTTAAGTCATCGCTCTGCGTTTTGTTATATGAAACCAGTGGTGCATGATGGACCATACAATAATATGATATATGATATGTTCCTATGCCACAGGTGTCATGATATGTGATATACATAAAGGAGACAGCTGTCCTTATTAAATATGATGCCAGTGTGTGATTAGTATTGTGCATCTAAATGTGTTTATGATGGGAAAATGACTCTTTTGTCTTCTTATTCTATTCTATTGGTAACACGTTTGGAAACGGATGTGTACAATGGTATAAATATGGTATAAATATATACTTGCCAAATAACTCAGTACTATTATCAAATTCTTCTTTGAAATAAATTCGCATAAAAGTCAGTTGTAGACCAACTAAGTATTTGTGTATTCTTATTGACCTGTTGTAATCATTGCAAATAGAAAGAAGGAGACACATACAAAGTTGGTTAATACTATTTCTTAAAGCTGTTAATTTTTTCTGTCTAGACATGGCTATAACAACGTGATAACTTAATTAGTCCGGGCGCCAGTGGCACAATGGTTGCACCCCCAAGACAAAATCTTAGTGTCAAAATCTTCGGGTGTAGGGTCTTTTGTCACGAAAACTGTGTCATCCAAAAATTGATTTGCACTATGTTTTATCGGGGAATTACCAAAATTGCTACACCTTGTTTAGAAATTGTGCTATTTTTCTTTAACTGACCTTATCTCGCAAACCAAGTTGGTGTCAAAATAAATATTATATAATGTACTTTCAGATATGTAAAAATATGCAGATTATCTCATTTAAATCGTAATAAATATTTATAAGAAAAGTAAAAATCGCTATTTTCATCACATTTCCCCACGTTTTCTCACTACCTTGTCACGCACCTAAATTATTCTAGAAAAATCCCAATTAGTACATAATGTAAAATGGTCTAGCATCAAGATATTAGCACTGATATTTTGTTTTGTATTGTTATTGTGATTACTTTTAGCAAAAGTAAAAAAAATGTGCAATTAAATAATTTATTATATTTATTCTGCTGTTGGCTTTTATTCAAAGTAATTGTATTATTATCAGGCGTATAGTCAGGGGACGTTACGATATGTCACCCCCTTCCCCCCTTTGAGATCCAAAAGGCTATTAATCAGCAGTATGTTCAAAATGCCTTACAAAGGTTGTCTCCCCTTTTCAAAATCCTCGTAACGCGCCTGGTTATCATTATCAATACGTTTGTTTTAACATCATTAAAGTATCTTACATCATTTTGGGTTGAAATATTTACAGTCGTGCTGTTTATCATTTAAAAATCACGTACTCGTCAAAATTTACTTTAAATAACGAGGACTAACCTATTCCGTCACAGTAAGTTTCCTGACGTATTTCTCACGAAGTCAAGTACTCAGTTGATTACTCTAATTGACGAACTGATTGCGCGAATAGTGGTACTCTGTTTTATGATGGTTTGAAATTAGCTCTTGCCAGAATTTAGAAAGGGGGTGGGAAACCTTTGCTGATGTCGAAATTTTGAAGATAAGTTATAAATTGTGCAAATCTAGAGCATTTTGAAACGAAATGGGGGGGGGGGTGTATTCCCCCATGTTCCCTGGCTACGAGCCTAGCTCTAGTCAGTAGTTGTGCGATACATGACAGTTCAATATATAATAGTTGGAACAGTCTTTTGTAGTTAGAATTTTTTTAAATAGAAGAAAAATTGGTTCAATAAGATACATCTCTTCGTTGGAAAGGTGACAATTTAAGTTAAATAACCATAAAATTATGTGTAAAATTTAACTAAACATTCAATTTATAAAATGAGCCAAATTGAATAAATTTTATTATCAAACGGAACCTCGGGACATGTTGCTATTTATGATTGTGAAGGCAATGTGTGATTGTAACAGCGCCGTAAAGCACTTTTAGTGGATTCAGGCGCTATATAAATGCATATTGTTATTATTATTATTATATTTTGATATTAAGCGGATACTCAAACATACATATTTGAATTGCACATGCTAATTATGCTAAAAATTGATATTTTTGAAACACATGTTAACATAACGGATATGTTTTCAAAATGAATGAATTTATCGAATTTGTTTCGACTATGTTGATGAAGCTAGAAAAATCCTCTTTTATCTCTTTTCGGGGCAACTCTGAAATAGACTTTGTCAAGAGGAATGACTCCAAGAGATTAACTCATGTTAGCTTTGACCGTCACTGAATTATTGACAATGAAATTGCAAACACAGATAATGGTAAATTGACTTGTAGAGTGGTCACCTTTTTAGAAAGGTGCTCTCCATGTATTTTAATTTTTAGCACTTTCTTAATTTCTGCAGGCAAAACATTAATTAAGTCTTATTCTTTGTTTTTATTCAGGTGTGTTCTTGACATAAAGAACGTTGCCAAAGAAACTGATGGTGAGTTGACTTGATTGGTAATTGAAGTGAGACTCACAAACTCACAAAAAATAACCATTGAGTAACCATTTATTGACTGTTTGACCACTTATTGACCCCTGAACGAACACAAATGACCTCGTTGACCATTCAGTGACTAGTTGATGGTTAAGTATCCACGGAGTGATCCTTTCTATTTTATGATGTCCCTCGATAATGACAAACTAACATGAAAGTGAGATATTTGACAAAACAAAAATCCAAATCCAGTAAAGATATCAGTCAGAGGAAAGGGGAGACCATGTGATTATGGGCCTTAAATTATTCTAATGAAAGATGAATAATAATCCTCATAGCTTAGTCCGATCTTGTCTCTTACAAAAGGTCTACCAAATTTCAAAAATATTAAAGTCTGGTAAAAGCTTTAAAATAAAATACCTCAGACGGTCAAATAAAACCAGAGACACCCAAATGACCCCCATGACTGCCACGTGACCCCAAGGACTGTCACGTGGTCTGGTTAAAATATGTTGTTACTAACAAAATCACAACACAAATCAATATTTCTTTAGTTTCAGCAGCTGTTCTGACGCTTGCAAGGTTTGTCGGGCAGATTGGCGTAACTGTTACTATTTGTTTTTATGTTTTGATTATGTGAGTTTTAAGCCCCTCTGTGTTAAGAAAAAACTGGTCAATTCAGTTTTTTTTATTAGGCAGTAAACCAATTTTTCAACAAATACAAATGCAGTAATGGCAACAGGGCCAAAGAACAATAGAATAAAACGAAATAACTTTGAACACATACACATCAACACGTAGTCAACCGCACACAGATTCATACAAACACCCACACAAGCACAACTACATAATGTATATATACAATTCATACAAAAGACGTAATGCATTAATTTTCTTTAAATTATCATGACTAAATAGCACATAAATGAGTAATAGAGAAATTTGGCATGAACAAAATTCAAAAACAAAACAAAAACATCATAATATTGATCATACTTTGTGACACCAGGAAATATTTCTATTGTAACAATACTGTTTCTCTATAATGAGTTAGAACTTTATGGCAAAAAATGCAAAAATGCTTCAGTTCTCTGCCATCAGCAATGTTGAAAAATTTACAAAATTTGAACATTGATGGTCTTTCTAAAAGTTTCATTGATATATTTTTATATCTTATCAAATCTTTCACACTCAATTACAATATGGTATTCATGTTCAACAGCTCGACAGATTTCACAAATCCTATCTGAAAAATCTAATAACATAAAACTAGAACGTCGTGACCGAAGATCAAAGTTGAACCGGATGCATACATGTGGATTGCATGGTATACTGATGATAACAGCAGCTAAGCATCTGATGAGAACATAATGAAACAATCATATAAGCAAGACTGCTATCTAAGACATCAAAAGAATTGTTTGCACAGGTAATGCTGTATGAAATGGAATAAGGAAGTTAAACATTTTGCATTTTCTGTGGATGTTAATGAAAGCCTAAAAATGGGCGAAGTAAAAATACTGGAAGTGGTAACAGGGCAAGAAATATGAAAACGTATGTTATATCAACGTTATTTTCTCCTTTTATCTCCTTTTAAACGCTATTTGAGAGAAAATACATCAAATTATATATGTTTTTGATCATATTTAATCAAAGAATTTTGGACGTGGTCTGCACTTGGTTTACTGGACACTTCACAATGCATACCTAACAGTAGAAGCACTTTAAGTGATGCAATCGTAGACAAAGATTTGGACATTGTCTTCAAATTAATTCAAATTAATAATAAATTATATATTCTGAGTAATGCCCAGATGAAGTTTTAACTTACAGACGATCAAATGACTTTACCTTGACTAATTTTATCTCATTTTATGGCTTGTGTATTTCGCCAATATCTACCCAATTTTCTTCATTTGTTTCGCAAGAATCTGAAGGAATGTATTCAATCATTTCGACGAATCTGCCTGAATGTTTTCATTTTCCCGCTGGAATTCCAAATTTCAGGGCTCATACACATAAACATTAATGTCAAAACATTGTAGTTATTATTTTGCACAGGGAGTGAAATAGATTAACAGGATTGCGGTCTCACATGACATAATATATATCATGGCGTACGGAAAATCTACGGCATCATTCTGATTTACGCAAATTGTCGAAGTAGTCCAAACACGATCAAAACAGAGTAAATCACTGGTCTGAGAAAGTTTCCAAACAAAAGTAGGCAGAAAACCAATAAACTGTTCGAAAATTGTAAGGTTGTCATGCAAACATCTGGACCTTAAGAGAAACTACCATCATGACCCATATTAACTATTGTGTGGGCTTTACGGCTTAACTGATGGTATCGCAGGCGTACGCTCGCAAGAAAAGTTGTTTATTGCTTTGATTGTTACACTAAATCATTGTTCAGTTTTCTTTTTTGTCGAGACATTTGATCATCTTATTAAATCAATTGTTAAAATACTTGCACATGTTTTAACAAGGTTTTATATTATGCGACATCCGAACCACGGGGGCCTTAAAAGATTCTTCTCGGCTTGCCACGACTTAGTTGCAGTTAATGTTTACCAAAATCTGCAGTTTGTATAAAACGGCTTGGTTATAAGTTCCACGCGATGTTCACCTATTACAAAACTGCGCATTACAAACCGAATTTTTACCCAATTCAAAACAAAATAGCGAAAATTGACAATTTCAGAATGAATTGTGCTTACTGGAGAAGGCTTTATTCAGTCGTCACATGGTCTACCGTCTTCGTGTCACTGGGTTATTCAAACAATTTTTAAGCAAACATGTCGGCGTTTCCGGTAACTGACACAATCACCGAAACAGGACGTTCATTCATACAATTTAGTTATTCGACGTAGTAGCGTTTTAGTAAACATCTATTGAGGATAGTAATAATTCTCGGTGGCGTTCCGTGTAGTTCAAGGCGCAGTTTACATCGGATACAGTTGACAAACACATAACTACAGGCAGTCGTTGCTGATTAAAGAATAATGACATTATTATTCACAAGTACCCTGAGATATACAAACGTGATCTACCGATGATTCGTTTTATTGTTGATTTTACGTTCTTTTCTGTCATAATGCGGTCTCATATCCGTTAAAATATCTCTTGTCAGGTGTTTCTTACGCCAATCCTTTCTCTACTTTATGAGACGCTCCTTCCTTGAATGTCGCTCCTTCTTTTTGAACGAAGGTATTGGAATATCTTTTTTTTTAAATTAAGTTTACAATTTGTTATCAATTATTACAATATTGAGGGGTAGTCCCTCACATTTGGTTGCGATGATTACCGCCAACATACCTTCATCATCATCCTACACATCGAGCTGAGCGTCCGGATGTATGTTCCCCCTGCCGGAAAATTTTAGAAAAAATCGAAGCTAAATATTGCATTTAAGAGCCATTTGGAGATGTTTTCAAATCTCGAAAAACAGTAACTTTGTTGATTTTTCTCTTCATTAAAAAACATTAGAATAACAATTCAGTATAAATTATGTAACAAACCGATCAGAGCGATATTAACATTTTTTAAATAAGGAAGCTAATGTGGTGCATTTTAAGCAATTTCGGGAATCGACGGGGGGATGAATCCCAACATACCTCCCCCCCCCCCATCCCCGGGTACATTCCTGAGCATCCAGCGAAAAGATCTAACCGAGCGAACATTTAAAAAAAAACTCTTTTTCTTTAAAAGGATAGTGATCATCCTTAGTGCGAAGGGAGTACGAGTACACTTAGAAAAGTGTGTCAATCATTTCCTAATGACAAATCAGTCAATCTAATTGACTCAATTTGACTTCGACCGCGATGGTATCAATCAAGCGTACGAAAAATACAAAAGAAAACAAGAATTGACCTCCATGACAAACATTAAATTTTCTAGATTCCGAACAGGCTTTGCCCGGATTTTAAAAAGGGGGGGGGGCAAAGTTGGTTTGTGTCGAATCAATGTCCGAGAAGGGGTCGGAAATAAGAAAATAGCTAAAAAGAATTGTTTGAATTTAGAGCATTTTGACTCAAATGAAGGGGGGATGTCCAATGTCCACCTGACTACGCGCCTGATTCCGATACTGATACCTTCGTTTCGATGAGTCATATCAATACATTCTGACCATAGACATTTGTCCATGATACTGACTGACTAAACGGTAAAATCCCAACATTCCATTGTCTGTGATGTAATATCAATGTTGATTTTATGTTAATGAGATCATAGTTATGTCATCAAGTGACGAAATAAAACGTTAGTGACGTAAGACATTTCAACAATGTGATGTTTATAGGAGGAATGTTACTCATGATCGTAACTCAACCTACTGACGTTATTCTCTTTTTGTCAGTAGTTCATCTCTACTAAAGCAGTTGTTTGAAGATCATTCTTTACTCTACCCAAGTAAGGATATTGACCAAACTACGCTCTTCACTGCTAAAACATAGCTTGTTGGTTCTCACGGCCGCTACAAACTACAACTTTGTTCAGAACAAACCAAGAATACTTATTGACCATAAGTGCCAGATGTATATGTTTATGTTATAAACACTTTGGTACATTCATTCCTCGTAACAAGTGGCCATTTTCTGGATTCAAAAGGTTCTATGTTATTCATCCAGACTACTTGACAGTTTACAACTATTTGGCATTTGGAAAGATGAATACAATACAAATGTAACTTAATAAGCTTTATCGAATAGTTTGTTTACGTCTGTGGGAGCTCTTGTCAAAAACAAACAACATGACCCTCAGGCTTGGTGATAACAGTTCAAGGACGTTTCAGCAGATATGTGAACTGTTGTCAAAGCTAAGGTAAACAAATCAGTTCACATTTCTCGTTTTGATCTAAGTTATTATCATGTTCCGTTCGTATGCACGTACTCAGGATTTTGGAAGGGGGAGCTTTACTGGTGGCCAATCATTGGAAATGATTTATGCATGGTGCACATCTAGATCATTTGGATCTCAAAAAGAGGTACATTCCCCAATGGGAATTATCGCCTGCTAAAAATACCTCAAAAGGTGATACAGAAGCACAACTATTATTTTGAGATAAAAAAATAAAACAAAAACGGGGTTGTTTTTCGATGCATAGTTCATAAAAATATTTTAAATGAAAATCAACACCACAGGGCGTAAGCAGCTCTTGCGAGGTTAAACATGAATATTTAATTGGTCAAAGTTATTAGCGCAGCGTGGTAAGTTCTGCGAAACGAACAAAAGTAAAAGAAAGGAGAAATCAGGAATTTTTCTTTCCTGCTTTTAACCTACTTTAATCATAAAAATGTAAAATTAAATGTTTTAAGTTAAACCACATTTCGTACTGTTCTTCCAGATGCCTTTCTATCGAAAGAATGAATGCTGGCTGCTGATACCTGTTCAGAAAGATGTTATCGGTCTGGAAAAACATAACCACCTCCGTTTAACAACGCAATATTTTTGCTCAAATAAGTTTTATGCAATGTGATCAGTTCAGGACTTTTTTGTTGCCTATTTTGTAGAAACGCTAATTTCAATTATTTAATATTCTTTAATCTACATAATATAATTCAAAATCTGTGTGTTATTTATTTGTGTGCATGCAATGGGAGTCACAGTTTTGACTCAATCGACCTGAAAGTTTAGCAAAATGTTGGTGGATATTACCAGATGAAAATTGGTTGACTGTAAGAAAAGTTATTAGTTTTTTAGATTTTTGTGCGTATTTTACAGAGGAAAACAGAACAAAAATGCCATAAAACTAAATATTGAAACACTTGCATCTTCTTCCTGTCGCACATAATATACGCACTCCAGCCTAATGAACACAAATTTTAAAAGGGGGAAGGTTGCATATTTGCGTATAGTGGAGAAGGGGAGAGAGATATACAGGATGGTTAAAAAGTCAGCCAAATTCGTGTTTCTTTCTTTTTGTATCCTCCCTGGGCAAGACCGGCCACTAAGCCACAAAACATTTTGTAGACTGCTATTAGCAACATTAGAGCAACAATTGATTAGAGAATTTGTAAACCTGAGCAACGCCCGGTAAACCCGCTATTTTTCTTATAAAGGATACTGTGGGGTGTAGACGAATCGATATCAAAATGATCTTTTATATATTGGAATTGCTGAGAAAGCATATTAACATCTTTTTTTTAAATTTACATACTATATCTTGTTGTTTTGTTGTTGTTTTTATTCACGAGAATGACATTTGAAATATTTACATCAATGGTCAATTAAGCTTCTTTCATTCCAGGATATACAAT
>JAUUEB010502289.1:0-10292 GCA_032362205.1 Clione limacina
TTAGTATGACCAGAAGAGACGCTTGAAAGGCCAAATGGCCTATTTATGTCTCTCAAGAAACCTGTAAACCTGTAAATCTATATTGTTTATGAATTTGTTGATAACCTTGTAAGTAACTAAGACTAAGGGTTTTTCAGCACAAACTGGACAATTGATATCATGTTCAAGACTGAGTCAACCAGCTTAACACAAGAAGAAGAATACTTTTTGTATGCCCTTTTTAAGTGTTAATAAACTTAAAATCTTGCTATGCCTTGCCAATTTAAGTGTTCTTAATGGGGACGATTCACGAACGCTCAACATGTGACTGTGTCATCTGGTTATGGTCAGTGCGCATGCCTCACTCAACTGATAAATTGTTCATGTTTTTTTCTAAATATTTTTCTGTTACTGTGCTTAAGTCTATTATTTGTCATATATTGCACTTTAATTCATATTTTTTCGTTACTTTTAGATTGTTCTATTTTCATAATGAAGCTTATTTTTTTCAGAACATCTCATCATTTCATGTAGCTTCAATCTCTTGTCTTTATTTTTTACTTTGTTTCACTGTTATTGTACAATAGTTAATATATATTTGAATATTTTGTTATTTTTTAGATTCAGGTTAAAAGTGCTTTTCATCCAGGGACTGGGCTGTTTCCTCTTTTGAAGTGTTTAAAAAAAATAGTCATTTAGATTTAGAAACAGCAGGTAAAGACCGGAGAGCTAAATGTCTATACTATGTATTAACGAATGGATACCAATTTTGTGTTATTTCAATTATATTGATGAAAAACTTAAATTTTTGTAGGAAGTCATGGTATGATAGTTGTAGGCATATTTATAGAGAAAGACTTGAATCTCTATCATGGAAGAATGCATGCACAATGTCTAGTAGAAGTGTGCTACTTTACAGTGAGGATCTGTGTATGTAAAATGGGTTGTAAAGCGGATTGAGCCTGTCAGGAAATGCCTTATATTTATATAAATGCTCTCTATAATTATTTTAAGACTATTGAAATATCGATAATAATATACCTACTTTAAATATTTGACATTTTCTAAAATTATTCTTATTGTACATTTTTTTTCCAGTCAAATTGACTACAGAGCTAAAATGTGGACATGTAACTTCTGTTTCCAGCGCAATCCTGTAAGTAAAGTACAAACTTTATTGTTTTAGTACCTCATTTATTTTAATTTAAAATGACGTTCAATTTTGTATCATGTGTCAATTTTGTTTAAACTTTTTGATGTCTTCATTGCAAGCCGTTTTCAATCTCTTCTCCCTAGCAACTCACTATCTAGAAATTTTCAAGTTAAGCGGTATTTGCATACTGTAATTTTTTCGTTTTGCAAGTATTCAGCTTTTTCTTTTGTCTATACAGTTTTTAAAATATAATTCTGTTTTTTTTTCATTTCCAGTTCCCCCCTCAGTATTCTCAGATTTCAGAACAACACCAGCCTGCAGAAATAATCCCACAGTTTTCTACTTTGGAATATACCATCACAGTAAGTAAGACAAGGCCTACCCAAAACATCATATGAATGGTACTTGAAGATCACAAACCTAAGATAATATGATAGCATTAAATCAGCCATATGACTGGATTTTCTATTTTGTTTAACTTTTCTATTGCATTACCATAGTATGAATCAGAGAGATGTTTAAGTTTTTCTATATTTATCAATATGTATGCATACTTGTATGTATTTTTGCCATGGGCATTGGGCACTTTTTAGGAAATCGAAATGCATAAATACATACTGTGTATTATTTATTACAACACCAGGCTATCTTCTATTTCAAAATAAAGATAAAATCTATTTAGTTCAGCAACGTTTCTTGCTTTTAATCCTATTAGTAAGATCTTGTTCCAAATTTGATTGCTTTTTGGTTTACAGCGCATGTTCATGTCTCAGCTTTCAACATTTAAATAAAGCTCACTATCAAAGTTCAGCAATCAGTTAACTCATCAGGTTGTTCATTTTGTTTGAGTCGTAGCATGTCAACTGGTTGATGATATCAAAACAAAATCAAGTCTCATAAGATCAAAATATGACTAGTTTCAACATGGTACACACTTACCCAAGACTAGAGGATATTAATAGTATTTCCATCAAGTCATGAGACTAATTGTTGTTTATACAAGCATTGCCTCTCAATAAATTGAATCTTTAATTATTTTCATATCATTTTGATGTTACTGCCACATTTAAGAAGTCCTATAACAATGTTTTTTATGAGTCATTATACCCTGTTTAACAAAAGTTGTGTTCATTGTTTCCAGCGTGCCACCTGTCACCCACCTATCTTCCTTCTGGTTGTAGACACATGCTTCCCTGAAGATGAAGATATACAAGGTTTGAAGGTATGGACTCTTCTTGTTATTCTTTAACATTTTTCATTCATCAAGAGATAGTACACGGCTTCTAAACGCTGTCTGGCTTGTTTATGTATAAACTAGGGAACTAAATTACTGAGATTTGAAACATATTTTAACCTTCTCAAGTTACTGTTTGATAAACATTTACTGCTTTCTCATCAAATATTGATTCATATTTGTGATCTATTTTAAATTTTGTTATCATTAGTACACTGATATTGTCCTTAACAATGACTGTCTTTACATGATTGTTGTCTCATTTCGCTCAGTCACTAATGGTATATTTGGCAGATGTTTGTTTTATCAAAATAACAAGGAATATGTTTTTATTTGCAATTAATTTTTTGTTTTGATTGAATGATAACATTTTATTTCCAATGTCACATTAAATTTTGTTAAAAGTTTTGTAAGATTTTTATTTTTAGTGTACAATTAAACAAATTATTTTTTATTTTATTGCAAATGACTTTGTTGTCTGTCGGGTATAGATTTGTAAATCGAAACCTATTAGAATGCTGATGCTATTATGTCCACAAAGCATTGCTCACCTAAATTATCTACTTTTCTTCACTCCAGGAATCACTCCAGATGTCTCTAAGTTTGTTGCCACCAAATGCTCTGATTGGATTGATTACATATGGCAAAATGGTGCAGGTCCATGAACTGGGTAGTGAAGGAGTCTCAAAGTCTTATGTCTTCAGGGGAACCAAGGATCTACAAGCCAAACAAATACAGGTCTGAAATATTGTCTGATCTTCATAATTGTCATTTTATTTGTTGAATTTTGTAGTTATTGCTTCTTTTGAGATTTGATCAATTTACACTACTTTAGATAGTAGTAGCATAGAGCCTCAGTTATGGCAGCTCTTGTTAAATGGTATTTCGCTACTTCTAGAGAAGGTCAGAGGGTCCATGGGCTACTACTCAAAGTCACTCCTGAAGACATGGAACCAGTTTGTTGCTGAGGATATGCGGGTTGATGTTCTGTGTCCGCACATTGCCCTAGATAGATACATTTGGATATCTGCATGATTGCGTAGAATAACAGGAACTATTAATAAATTGCTTAATTTAGAAACAAAAGTATTGCAGAATGCATTTCTTAATTATTCTTAACTTCTATTTTTTTCTTAAACCATGTTAGACACCCAGTATTTCTATCTTGACATGTTTTTATCTGTTCTATTAGGAGATGCTTGGAATTGGTCGCACAAGTGGTGGAAATCCACAGCAGCAGAGGGGTGCAGCCCCAGGACAACCGCAGCAACAGTTCAATCTGCCCACAAACAGGTAAGTGAGTTATAACTAAGGGTTGAGGGTTTGAAATCCCAGAATACTTGAAATGAGATTGCAACATGTGTTTTTCTTCATTTACAAAACGAAATTTGGTGAAAGGATAGTTTGATGTAAATACATTCATGAAAAAAATGCATTTTTAGGTTCATTCTTGTGGTATTGAAATTATGTTGATAATAGTTACCTGCTGTGAAAATGAGAAAAAATGACAAAAAGTTCTGTAGAAAGATTGTGTGTTATTTAGCTTGTGAGAAAGATGGTAATCTTGATTATGAAATTTATTACTTTATATTTTGGTGTAGACTCTTAGATTATAGGAATACCCTTTTATATAGTTTAAAAGTTTGTGTACTATTTGAATCCTTTGTACCAGATGGATGAACTTTGGCCGACAAGATGATCCTCCTTGGTTCTGCGGGTACACAGACAATTTGTGTTGAATTTTCATGTTCTCAAAAACTTTAAACTAGTTGAATCTTGTTTTTTTTTTGATTTTTCCCTTCTTTTACATTTCTGTTCTTTTTCATTTCTGTTCTTTTGGATTAATTTGATTACCATGACAATAATGAAATGTGGTTTCTTTTCTGTTCTTGCTCTTTGTAAAACTTACAAGAGGGTAAAATGAAATAAATGTGCTGTTTTCTAATTAGGGGTAAAACTTGCTGGTGATAATGAAATCCATATAAACATTTTGAATTGATTTACAGTAACATGATTCTATTAATATATACCATGGTTCATGATGTATAATGGTATGTGTGTTGACAATGAGATGACTCTTACTCCTATCCTCACATTTTTTTAGACTTGTTACTTATTCAACCTTTAATTACCGTCTATCTTTTTAATTTCCCAGATTTTTACAACCAGTTCACAAATGTGATATGAGTCTGACAGACTTATTGGGTGAGTTACAACGAGATCCCTGGCCTGTAGCTCAGGGCAAGAGACCTTTACGTTCTGTTGGAGCTGCACTTTCTATTGCTGTTGGTTTGCTTGAGGTTTGTCCAAACAGCTTTACACCACTTTGTTATAAGCTTGTTTAGATGTGTTTTTAATAATCATATTCTTTAGAATTTTCATCTTTGGGAATATTGTTTTATTTGTTGTCTTAAATGTATGGTATTGAGAATTTTGTAGAGCACTTAAATTGGAACAGATATAAAGGACAGGTTTTCTACAAATTAAACATAAGATATAGGATTTTGTTATTTCTGAATGTTGACATAGTTTTGGGTACATTTCTCTCATACAGCCTGTAAATCATAACCACTCATTTACCACTTACCTTTCATATAAGCTGAGCTTAGCTCACTGTGACAACCCTAGCTTTTTGGTCATCTAGACTAATCTTCATCGGTTAAGATGTGTCACAGCTTACGAAAAAGAGGTTCATTGTTCAAAGAAAGATCTACTTATGATATATCCTCACTTTGTTTCCACAGTGCACCTTCCCCAACACTGGTGCCCGCATCATGCTATTCATGGGAGGTCCATGTACTCAAGGACCTGGCATGGTAGTTGATGATGAATTGAAACATCCAATCAGATCTCATCATGACATAGAGAAAGACAACTGCAAGTACATGAAGAAAGGAATGAAGGTAAGCATTCTTCAGTTTTTGTGAAAGTAGTATTTACAGAGAAATACAGTTAGAAACAAAATGTTAAAAAAGTTTAAGATAAAGAAAAGCTTGCTGAAAATGTTTTCAGAATGATAGTTTTTCTGGATAATGATATCAATCTTTGGTTTGATACTGAAATGGAGCAGTTTTGTGTCTCGCAGCATTTCTTATTCAAGCATCATGTTTTTGTGTGTCTTGCGCCTTGATTTATGGCGAGTGAGAATTTTCAGAAAATATAAAGTTTATAAAATTGCTGTTCTAATCATTTTTGGCCTGAAAGGTTTTCTCACATTAGCTAATTCAGAGATTATTTCCTTAATCAAAAGCCTTGTATAAAGTCAAAGAAGATACAATGTACAGTAGTGAGTTGTATTTTTATGAGATTAGGCATATCTTGGTGAATTTAAGTGGATGAAAACAACTTTAAAAGATTCTTTAATGATTCACCCCTCCAGATTTTGTTTTTAACATGTTGTTGTTTTTTTTAGATAAAATGATGTTATGACTCAGTTCTTAATTAAAATTTGACATGTATTTTTTGGTCTTCAGCATTATGAAGCCTTGGCAAATCGTGCTGCCAACAATGGACATATTATTGACATCTATTCCTGTGCCCTTGATCAGACTGGTCTACATGAGATGAAGTTCTGTCCTACATTCACAGGGTACGTTATAAATTGTTTTCTGTGATACTTCCTTATCACAAACTATTATGTAGATTATAGAGCAGTTTGCTAACTCAAAATTCAGTCAACAAAAGTTTACTTTGTTTTAGCTTTTCTTTTTTAATTATTAAGGTGTTACAGCGCTATCGCTTCATTTAAGCGCTATATACATTGCTACGGCATCAGACAAGTATACTACAATACAGGCCCTGTAAAGCCATATCCAACAATTTACTTTTGCCTATGGAGAGGATTTCAGTTCTATTCTAATAGAAAAGAAACCATACACTAAAGCCTTCTGCTTTAGTTGTGAGCAAATAAACAAACCAAACAAAATCTAATGTAGACCAGTAATCGACAAAACACATTTTAAAATGAAAGATGTGTTGTTGTTTTTCTATCCTTGGTCCAGTGTATGACTGACCTGCTCCATGGCCTCAACTTTTTATAGTAGTTTTGACTCTTTTGAAAATTGTTTTCTATAGATAAATGAGGGGATTCAGTCCCTTTTTTTTTTACTGTAGATGGATAACGATGTATATGTGTATTTTGTATTTATGTTTATTTGTTGTTGTCTTACAGTGGCCACATGGTGATGGGAGATTCTTTCAACACATCCCTGTTCAAACAAACCTTCCAGAGGGTATTTTCCAGAGACACAAAAGGAGAATTTAAAATGGCATTTGGGGCAACATTGGAAATCAAGGTAACAATTGCATCTCTTAGTAATCAGCTTCTTTCTTAAACGACAGATATTTTCTAGCTTCCCTTTTTTATCTCAAGTGTTTTATTCCCTTTGAGAAAAGAGCTTGTGATTTGAGTCTTTAAGAATATATCCTCAGTGTTTTTTTCTCAATTTAATGAGTGTATGATCAAGTAACTATATTTGAAGTGATACTCACACCAAGAGACCAGATGTAATAGACCATTTATTGGTTTTTATCTCCAATACTTGTATTTATTTTGAAAATTGTCTTATTTGTCTTTAACTCTTGACATCAAATTATTTAGAAATGGTAGGTCATAGATTAAAACACTTTTTTCACAACTGTTTATTTCCTTAATCCTGTGTTGTAGTTTAATAAAATTTAATTTACTGCATGCATGAGAACATAAATCAAGAATATGTAATAATTATTTTGACATTTTCAGTACTAGGTATTGCTTATACATTTTTGAATATTTGTATTATAATGGCAGACCTCTCGGGAGCTCAAGGTGTCAGGAGCTATTGGTCCATGTGTATCATTGGGTGTGAAAGGTCCCTCAGTCTCAGACACAGAGATTGGTCTTGGTGGTACTTGCCAGTGGAAGATGTGCGGTCTCTACCCAAATACTTCTCTTGCTGTTTGCTTTGAAGTTGTCAACCAAGTGAGTTTTATTAACATTTTTTACTGTTTTAATTACATCTAACAGACTTCAATTTCAATTCAAATAAGGATTGATCTCTGAATAGGTAGTAAAGTTAAGCATTTACCATCAAGAGATTGATTAAAGTCATCAAGGAGCTTTCTGCGACTATCCAGTCACCTTCTTCAGCTTGAACTGTGTGACACATGACGTTTACTGTTATGATGCTGATAAACTTGGAATAACATTTTGTTTCTTTTATTTTCATTCTCAATATATCTCTTTTTTAAGTGGAATAATGATAAGTTGTAAGTCACAAAGTTAGTAATGAGGCAAGCTTGGTGCATACCCAGGGGATTAACTTAATTTGTATATTTTTACTTTCTCGTATGGCAACAAAAGTAGCCTATGAGTATAAACACATTTGATGGCATGTACTTTCAGCTATTAAATGTAACACATTTAATCAACCGCCCCTTTACCGTCTATATCCTGTATCACCAGCTGTTTTACAGTTTACAAGTGTTGGCAAACGTATCATAACATGAAATAACCTGTTATACAGTATTTGAATGTCAAATCACAACTACTCATTAAATGTTTTTAAAGCAGCCTGCGTCTAAGTTAGAATTATTTTGCTCTATGTCAAAGTTTGAAATGTATTTTAATTTTTCTTTTGCAGCACAATGCTCCTATACCACAAGGTGGAAGGGGTTATATACAGTTCATCACACAATATCAACACTCAAGTGGTGAGAGAAGAGTTAGAGTGTCAACAGTTGCACGCAGGTATGACAGATCTTATATTGATATATATATGTATATAATCTGTTTAATGCATGTGTCTGTCAGATACACCATTAACTTTAAAAAAAATCTATATTCTCTAGAACTTTTAATTTGATTTATGTTGGAATCATTAATCTTTATTGCAAACATAAAATTAATTTGCGGAATGATTGGGAAATAATTTTTTGACTGAAACACTTTAACTTTAACATCAATTGAGCTACAAGTACATTCATTTTCTTATCTGTCCAATTAATTTCAAGTCTAAGGAGACTGCGGTAAAACCACATTTATGCAGCTTCAATGGTCTTCTCTTCTGATTTTTCATGAGTCCAGTCCTCACAGATATATCATAACTGGGCAAATCAAACATCTAAAAGTTTCACTTTTAAACTTAACGGTATATCATATCTATCTTTCCAAACATTGTTTAGCTGGTATATTTTTCTTCTGTGCTATTGCAAGCCTTGTTTTGATATATTCAGTACATGAACTATCTTCAACCATCTTTCAATTGTTTGAGACCAATTTGAAACAATTTGTGTAATTTACATTTTGATAGAATCAAGCGTTTTTAAAATTTGCCTGTATTATCTTATATTATTTTCTCTGTGTAAAATCAATAATGGCTATAATGTACTGTACATAAAAAGATTTTCATTCACAAATACCATTTTTATTTGACAGTTGGGCAGATGCAAGTGCCAACATTCACCATGTCTCTGCTGGATTTGACCAGGAAGCAGCTGCCGTACAGATGGCACGGATAGCTGTGTACAGAGCTGAGACAGATGATGGCCCTGATGTTTTACGATGGTTGGATCGTATGCTTATACGTTTGGTATGTAGTATTTTTTCTTAATATATTTTACTGTTCTTTGTAATTGTATCCATTTCTCTGTCTTTGATTCTTTTCCAAAAAGACAAAAAGTATAGCAAAGTAAAGCTTTATTCCTGGCAATACCAAAAATTTAAAACTTATTGGTCGGAAATAATAATTTCTACCAAAAAGTTTGAAAATCGTTTTTTCCTGATCATTTAGGTCAAATTTCTATAAATGGGTTTATTTCTATAAGTAGGCTGGAGCCGACTTTTTGAAAAGTGATGGAGCCGGAGCCGCATCATTCCTCCGATTTCCTGATTGGTTTTTGTCAAAGTGCAGTGGTAGGGGAAAATTTAAATGTCAAGAGTAAATTATTTTTCTTTGCAATGCTTATTACACCTTGATCATCTTAGCAATGACCAGAGTAAAAACTAAATGGAATATGCATTCTGAAGCTACAAATATATAAGAAGTTCAGTTTAACAAATCCTATATGTTATAAGGATGTATTTATGATTCAAAATCTCATCAATAAATTGTTCACTTTTTCTGTGTTCAGTGTCAGAAGTTTGGAGACTATCACAAAGATGACCCAACATCGTTCAGATACTCAGAGAATTTTTCACTGTACCCACAATTTATGTTCCACTTGAGACGATCACAGTTTTTACAAGTGTTTAACAACAGTCCCGATGAAACATCATATTACAGGTAAATAAAACTCAAAAGCCTTTAGGCATGAACTGATCATCTGTCATTTTACAAAACTGCCATGGGTCCCTTAAATTGTTGAATTCATAACCAGGACTTTGGAGTCAGATGATTTTAGCCCAGAGTCAAAACAGTACCACAAGAATTTAATTTTAAGCAAATATTCAAAGTTTGAATTCATTTATCAACAAAACAGTGTGATTTTGTCCCTATGACTACTTAACATTCTCATTGATGAAAAGAAAACTTCTGTTTATAGAAGTCTTGAATTGAAATTAACTCACAAACAAAAGAAAACTCAAAGGAGTCGATCTATAACAGATTTTAAGATTTATGTTGATTCTTTATCCTTATATTTAAAACTATATAATCACAGTATAGTTTATACGCTGTTTTCGTAATTTTTTTAGTACAAGATTATTACACATATCAAAATTCAATGATGTAATAACACTTCATTATATACTAGTTTGTTAAATTTGATTGATAATTGGCCAAAATATCAGTATTGCTTGGAAATCCAGTACTTATTTAAGCAACTTGATGTATGTACATTCTTAAAGATTGTGGTTTCTGACTTGCGAAACATATATGCCCAAAAGCTTTTTTTGCCATTTTGGGGAAGCTCCTTCCAGACCCAGAAGACCCATTTGACCAAAATTCA
>JAUUEB010502300.1:0-10292 GCA_032362205.1 Clione limacina
GACAGACAGACAGACAGACAGACAGACAGACAGACAGACAGACAGACAGACAGACAGACAGACAGAGACAGAGACATAGAGAGAGACAGAGACAGAGAGACATAGAGATACACATAGATATACAGATATACACAGAGAGACACATAGAGACACAACGACCACAAATAGATTCAGAGAGTAGTGAGAGATACTGAGAGACAGATGCATATATACATAAAGTGAAAGAGATTGGGGGAAGAGGGGGTAGTGAATAAAGTTCAATACAAATCTCTCGGGACCAACCAAGTCATCTCGAATTATCGATAATTCTTCATAAGAATTACTTAAACATAGAGATAGAAATCAAAAGTTTTAAAATTGCTTAAAGTAAGCTGTCATTTTCTGGACTCTACTCTTCTCTCTCGTTTGTAAGAATAAACTGGAAGTTATAATGGACAATTTTGTATCGAAGTTTTCGTTCGTAACTTATATTTCTATTGATGAACATTCAGGCCAAATTGTCTCATCTCATAGGTTCAAACTTTGAATTACCGACATACTTATTCGTATTAAGAATTATGTTTTTACTTAAACAAAGAGGGGTGAAATCGAGACATCAACATTTGCTTCGAATATCGATAATTTCTATTAAGCGGGTTAATATCATTCGGATTTTACTGATTGGCTGACAAAGCATTAAATACATACACACAGCTTTAATAATAAATGAGAGGGAATATGTCCAGATGCAATTGGTTATGTTCATCAAATAACGTCACATTGTTATACTTTCCTTTCATCATGTCGTATTGAACTTCTAACCCGGTATTGAAAAGCGTCATTTGGTCTTAATGAAACAATGCATATATTGTTATGATGATGAAAGAGAAATAATCGTTGACAACCGTCATTGATTGCACAACTGGCACCAAATCTAAAAGACACAATAATCAATTAAGAAGTTTGTTGTTGAATCTTAATCGCATTTACGTTTGTTCTGTCTTGCTTAGTAAAACGTATCATTATCAGAAATTAGCAAATATGACAAAACAACCCTTTTTGGTGCAAATGTAATTTACTTAAAATAGACCCACAAATGAGAGGTGTTTTTTTTTAAATTGTTGAAAGTGCATTAGAACTTTTTTGACAAATTTGTTATCGTGTGGACAAAAGAACAAGAATGAGGTTCTGACGTCTTTTTGAGAACAATGAATATTTTTGTTCATAATTAATTGAATGAGTGATTCCAATTGCGAAGAATAAAAAAATGCATAGAATAGTCATATTTTAAAAAAGCCAACACTTTCAACGCTATTACTAATCAATCAAAAGAATATTATTACTCTTCAAATTCTGATTTGCAAAAAAATACCAACGTTTACTTGATTTGTTTGAAGAAACAAAAAGTGATTGAAAAAAAGGTTCATGTATACATAACGTGTAACGGAAACAAATATATTTGTATATGTATATTGTTGAAGTGTTAAGGCTATCTTAAAAAGCTTATATTTTGCTTCAAACTGAAGCTTTGTTGTCTTTTATGTCATACTTTTATTATTTTCAAAAACGACCAAATAAAACCGTCATTGGGAAGAGGTACTCGTATGATCTTAGTTTTCATAAGACAATGCTAACATATTTTGATTTCTCTGAATAGCTATTGTTAGTAGAAAGGTAAAAGCAAAGGAAAACTTATAAGACAAATACCAAAAGGCAGCACATTAAAATGATTAACAGTTCAGAGGACAAACAGTCGATTAACTTCATCAACAATTTCATCGTGTAAAATGTATTCAAATATTAGACTAATCTAAATAATTGATGTCATCGCTTCTATCACTTACTCTGACTTACTTAAAGATTTTTGATGTATAGATATAATGATAATCTATCAACATTTCCTAGTTAAAGGATGCTTGACGTCTAGTTCAACACTGGATTGTAATTAGAAATGAACACTCCTGTGCCAAATATGTCAATGTTTACATTTAAATTATCCTAATATCTGTTAAAGAATAATATTTATATAAGAGACGTTGAGAAATATAAATAGAAACAATAACAGGTGCGCTAAAGTGAGTCTTTAGCTTAACAACGCAATTTTGTTTGTTATTGACGGGTATGTAAAGGGTGTAATGTGTTTCTTTAACATCTTCTTTAAACATAGTTTACGTCTTAAATCAGACCAATTAACCTTTTGACGGGAAATGGATGTTTTTTTCTTGATTTTTTCTAACATAAGGTTGGTTTCCCGATTTTACTGCTATACGAGGAGATGGGTGAGATTAGTATTAGCATAACATAAGTAGGGGGAGAGAGTATTTCGATGATAATATAGCGCGCTTTCCTTTAGCGGGGCCAAACTCAAAGTTCATTACAGAAAGATAAATTGCAGTCACACACCAGAATTACATAGATGACAGCATATTGCCACACAATATTAGTCTAAAGGGCATTATATCACATTATCAAATGATTACAATTTACAAAGTATACATTAACAACATCATGTAAGTGAATTATGCATCTGAATAATGCTTATGCAACTTTATTCATTTGTAAACAAAGATTAGTTTAGCCCTGTTACTTTAACAAAGATAATTAGCATATTTAGACATACTCAGCGGTTTACATTGACAAAAATAGCCAATGGCAAATGTTACAAGTATCTAAATATATTAGTATCTTGTTCAACATGTCTAGCGTTTTTAAATTTATCTTGACTGTCTAAACTCTCTTACTTTTGATATTTGTACAAGGAAAGGGATACCTTAACTAAACAATAAAAATACAATCTAAACCATTTGTCATGAATGAAAATCATGCACTACTTCAATAGGTAGGTTGACTGTCTCATGATCAAATTACACAAAGGTTTTGACCACAGTTTCCTGTGCATCAACTTTACATATTAAAGAGTGCGTATCAATACCATGTCTGAAACTCAAAAACTCTTGATTCAAGTTTATTCACTAAGATTTATAATTACCAAAAAATATTCAAACATTAAAAAATCAGTTTTGGCAATTCATTTTTATTTATTTTATAATCTACTCTGTTCTGTCGACTGATAGATTAACGTTATGCTATATACAAGTGTGTGATTACAATGTGTACCCATAGATAACTATGCTGGTAACAAATCAAAAGAAAATTAATTAAAAAAGGCGTCACACGCCTTTTTTAATTGACTTTGTTTTGATTTTTTTACCAACCAATGATATAAAAAATGTGATCACATGTATCAGACGTAAAACATTTAGAAAAATATTGCCATCTTGCTTAAAACATAAACCAAGGAGCAGCCCAGACATATATCAATTATGTTCGGTCAATATTATCCATTTTCAATAGGTTCTTGTCTGAGACGAGTTGGTCCTCTGATTCTGTTCCACAATTTCATCCTAGACTAAAGCTTTTCAAATAATATGAACACATATAAATTAAAAATGCATTGATACATACAGATCAGCTCTCACATTTAATAACAAAGGTTGACTACTATAGTTCCAATGTCTCAACTCCCGCTTAGATCAAATGAATCAAAGGGGCAACACTGCAACCAATTTACTCCCCAGAAGTGGTGCGGGGCAAAAGTTTGATGTCCCCGTCTGGTCAGCAAGATTTGTAAACGTCTCATTTACTCAAGTCCTCATTAACAGCCAAACGACAAGGGCACCTTCATATTGGCTCTTAGACATGTCAAGTGGGGATCACAATGTACTGATTCTATTCCAGGTCAGCATAGAATATGCCTCTTGTAAACGAAAGACAAAAAAATGTTGAAATCACAGAAAACCTTTCCAGTTGTCTCAAGTTGTCTGCCCTTAAGGCTACAAATCCTCTTGAACTGATACTCTTTTTTTACACAATGTGAAAAGAAAGAAAATGATAATCATCATGAATAGTGAAGAGTTCTAAATAATTGTTCTTAACTGAAAACGGTTGTTGTCCAAGCTATATAGACAAAACATGAATTAAATTCCCATCAAAATTGTTTTAAGTCAGATATTATAGCAATTTCTTTTTGTTCTACAATATTTTGATTGTTCATAATAACTACATGCTTTGTTAATTTACAACTCAACCCAATATATTGTAGTCCCAATTTCTTTTGTTAGAGCGTTACGACAGAATGTTAATTGTGAATACTTCCTTTTGATATGGAATGGCTTAGACTTTCGACAAAACTACATGCTTGTTCTTCAAAGATTCTTTCCACTTAAAACTTGGCGAAATTATACTTTTAATGTTTAGGAAATAAATAGTAACCACGTGGATAACTGATTCCCGCTGCTCATGGCGGTGTGGGTTCCTTTTTGTTAAAAATTAGCGTTATCAGACCACATGTCAATAGTATTGCCAATGCCGCCATGACATGTGTGGTTCCTCAAGACATCTACAGCTTACGGAGTATCTGAACAAGCGCAACAATAGGAATCAGAGCATCATACGTCAATTTGAAGAAGGTAAAAACGAATCACGTAAACACAGCCATGTCACAATATACAGGATGGCATAAAATGATATTATATTCCTCAAATAACCTTACTATGGGGATTGCAAAGCATAGCTGGCTATTATAATATTACACGTAAATGTAATTATTAAACTTTAAAATATCTCAACATTACTCGGTAGTCTCGATTAAGATACTTGCGTGTTTTTTAAAATTCTTAGGAAGCAAAAATGATCAAGTCGTATTACACATTTATACTCTACCTAAGTCTCAAACTATACTAGGAGATTAGACCTATGTATATATAAGATTGTTCCAAACATCTATTATTTGATTCGAGTAAGGACTTGAGACCATGGCGTTGTTGGCATGATTTCAGCAACCTTGCCCATGTTTTGAATACGACAAGTGTCAAAATAAAACATTCACCAATCTTCAAAAATTGTCTTTGTCTCATGGAATCGTTTTACGTGTTGTAGTGAATAAACCCTACAATGTATCATTGAATATATAACATGCAAGGTGGTTGTTTATTTGCTTGGACCTGTTGTCAACTGGAACTATGAAAGTAAAATGTCAGTTACAATGAGTCTGGTAGACATCTTGTTGTGTGTATAAAACGGACAAACAACTTATTAACTGGTACGGTTTTTATTAATATTGGTTACTTTTCTCTGTACAATCTCTTCAAATTTCAAAGCGTTGGCATATGCGAACAATTAGATATGCCTAAGTAGAGTAAATGTATATGTTTACTTTTATTCTCAACAATATCATGTATCAAAACTATTCTCTTACCTTTCAATATTTATCATAAACATATCTTATAATTAGGGTTGACATAATATATATATATATATATATAGTACCGATAAGAAGTCTAACGGAAAACAAATAAGTTCAGATATTGCATACACATCAAAGATGATAGGATCTTGACATCAATAACTTTACATTAGTATAATCTAGTAGATTTGTGTATATATACCCATCAAACAAAGAATCTTTTATAATCATACTTGAATGGAAATATCAAAGGGGTACAGTCTTACTATTGAGATACAATCCACATCAATAGTTCGTTTACTTCCGGTATTTCCTATAATTATCCAACTTCAAAAGAAAAAGGAGTATTCACTTCCGCTCTTTTATGACCATTAGGTGATCTACTTTGAAAGAATACAACATTGATAAGAATCAGAACCGGTTATGAGGCTCGGAGCAAAGGGAAGGTTAAAGGCAATCTCGTAAACATTACCTTTTTCTCATATATTGAAAGATTTGACATTAATTGCATGGTTGTTTGCTTTCTCTGCATTTAAACAAACCCAACAAATCTAAATAATATTAATAAGAAGAGACAATATTTGAATAATTATCTTTTCGTTGACGTTCAAAGTCCCAATGGCACGCTTGCATAGCACCTACCATCCATTAGGTGAACATGTCAAATCTATTTAGACATTTTTTCGGAATGTCGGTGAGAGAAAATACGATACACTTGGTAACATAGTTCCATGAAATGTAGGTTGTTAATAGCTTATCAAATGTGTGTTTTAACTTATAATTTTAAAGGAATGATAGGAAAGATATTTTTGAACGACAGTGGGTCAAATCAATTATCAGTATATACCTATCGTGTGGTATAATGTGTCAGTCGGTCCGCCGTCATTTGTCATAAAACGGTTGTTAATTAGTCTTATGTCCTTAACATATTCACAGCAAACTTAAACTATTTCTCATACTCTCGAACTTTACCTTACCGCTCCGGCTTTTCCTCAATGTCGAAGTGCACTCTTTGTATGTAGATCTTGAGTTAGATGCATAGCCTCTGCCACACTCATACTCTTCAATGTCTTCAATGTCATTTGCCCATGGTCTTTTCGGGCTACCTCTTCCTCTAACTCCTTATTTTTGTCCATCACAGACTAGTCTCTCTAGAAACCGTGTCCTTTTATGTGCCAACTTGTGTCTTTTCAGTAGATATATATGCTTTATGTTTTCAAACAAGAAAGTATGTATCAATATAATGTATGTATAAATGTATAATTGTAAACAACATTGTAAACTAATTTCCCCAGTGGGGAAGAATAAAGTAAATTATTATATTCAATCTTTCACGCACCTTTTCATTTCTTGTTTTGGATGTCCATGAGATTCTTTAAATCTTTCTGTAGCATGTCATTCCTAAAGCTAGAGTTCTTTTAATATCATTCTTCAGCGGCTTCTAAACAGAGCATTAAGTCTTGTCAAATAAAAACAAACGTTAAGTTATTACAAACTATTCACCGATTAAATGTCACAATCCATACTGCTCTTATTACGTCTCATGTCAGTATGTCGACGTAAATATTTCACGTGCATAATGGTAAGATGACGTTGTTTGGAGGCAGGTAAATAGCATAACTAAGATATTAGAGCTCTATGCGTCTCCGTCATGTCTGAACATTCCCATATAAAAATCAACATAAACTTGTCCTGGCTATTTTTAGAGGAACTCAGCGAAATACTGTAATACTGTCCGTGGGAAACAGTCAGGTAAATAGATCATGGCCAGTGCTCACTCGTCAACAAGGTTCACCATCCTTAACGTTTGTAAAACCAATTTCTCCATGGTTTAACCTAGAAAATAAATAACTGTCTTTAAAACACTAAAGCTTTGAAACCCTACCTTACATGTTATTAAACATAAGACTCAGCCATGTAATGAGAGAAACTAGTACATAGGTGTTTTGTTGAAATTAAAAACGTTTTGAAATCTCTAAAGATAACTCTTGTTTTCCAATTATAACTTTGACATTTAACTCTTGTGTTGATTTTGTTCCCTACCTTCGGTTAAAGAAATACCTAAAACAGAAACACTTGCAACTAACCCGACAGTTGAAAATACAACATCCAAAATATAACCTGATGATTTCGTTTAGTTGAAATAGTAAAGTGATGCTTGTTCACAAAAAATAAAACTCCATTGCGACTCTTGCCTCTGCTTTATTCAAACACGCTCAATGTAGAATTCCTTTCTTTATATTAAAAAAATATGAGGTATGTCATTGTGCTATCTTGACGATTTCAATACATCAGGTAAGGATCAAACAATATATATTATCGTGGTTATTCGTACAATTTGAACTGAGATGATATTCACATGTGCCTTAGTTTCAACAATTTAATATATGTTATTTGTGCATTGAGTCAAATTTTCGAGTACATTTCATGTTTCTTTTGAATTAATTGTAATCTTGCGCATGCAGTTGTTGAAACATCATAAACATTAGGTAGAATTTCTACCCATATCATTGCATCATTTACAAATTTCCCATGGAATTTTTAAGCTTAAGCTCATTCTTCAGAGACCCAAATTTCGAAGAATGTACACTCATTTTATGGGAAAAGCGTCACACATCTACGATATGAAGAGCAGAACATGTTAAATTATAATCGTTTGTATTGTGTGACTTTGTATGAAATCATGACTTCCAGCGCACATTATCAATTACATATTATGATTTACTCGCTTTACAATATATATTCAGTTACAGGCATCTTGTAGCTTAATTGATATTTGATGAAGGTTGATGGCAAAAAGGTTTCGAAAATGTTTGAATTAATCACTTTGTATGAATGAATGATATGTTTTAGAATTTAAGGACGTTTATAATTTGTTTGTTTATACGTTACGTTTGTGGACGTCATCAATAATATCAGGTCAAAAAAATACATCAGAGATAAGAACATCGATTAAGCAATATTCGCAAATACCATTGACAATTCCTGAAATCTGCTCGATTATATATCTAAAGTAATTTTGAAATATATGTAATAGCCGACCTATCGCAGCCAAATAAACAAATCTGAATCTGAATCTGTTGTTAAAGTCATCTTTTTAGCGCAGGACAGTCTAGTCGACAGCTGATTTATTCAAATTTTCCGCGAAATAACGCTTCTATTAGGAGCTACCGTTTAGAAATATTTACATATTGTCAGTTCGCAAATGCTTCATAAATACGACTAGGGTGGACACTGGCAAGCGATAACCATGTCTGTCTCTATCTTCTTAGTTATTTGAAGGACATTTTGGCTGATTACAATGACACGAAAACATTGTCAATTAAAACGTAAACATATTGATCTTGCCATTAGCAGATGCAAATCTAATTATAGAATAAATACAGAAGAAAGTAGTCAAAAGACATAACATAAGGTTAATACATAACTTTGAAACAAACAAGTTGAACAATAGAAGATAGTTGAGTTTGATGAAAAGTTATAGAAATGATTACAGAAACATGTGTGCAACTAAAATCCAACAGAATCGTATGTTTACGTTTTCCTTAAATAAAACAGGACAATGCTTACTTGCAATTACTTTAAAACAAAGCTATATTACGGACAGGTAAGAACATGCTTTGCAAGACTTTCACGCCATTTGTTGAGAGATAATGAAGAAAAAGACATAAAACACACGCAGAGATGAAAGAATGAGTCATGTCACATCAACGTCAAAGGCCTGGTAAGTAAAAATAGCAATGTCAATAACAAAAATGCTGAGTTTTACTCACTAGGTCGTTATGGCTCTTTGATGTATACCACGAGATGTTTCCCTCAATTTGTAGGTCTTACATTATTTTCGATTTATCCTTGTTTCAGTTTGAATCTAATGTTTTCACGACAAAAAGGGAAGATGAATGGTCACAAGCAAACTTGTTCTGATGATGACTAAGATTATGAGGACATGGTGGTGATGGTGACGATGGTGATGATGATGTCATTATACATGGTCATCTGTTTATAGATATTTATGCACTTAAAAGATGATGTATGGATACATCACTAATAACTTACAATTACGTCTTAAAATATTAAGGTGTTCTTCAACTGTTTTCTGCTTTAAAAGTGGTAATTTTGAAAACATCAATAGACCTGAATATATGGGCAGTTAAGTCGTCAAATTTAAAACTTGGTGAGTTCTTGTAATACATGTTAAGATTATGTTCCGTGAGATTACATTATCTGTTAGTTCCATAGTTATTAGTCTTTTTCATATCTTTATCTGATGGTCGCACAGTAACTATGGCCAGACTGTACCTATTGCCCAGATAATGCCATTGTAAAGTCGATTTGTTGAGAATATATTAAAGCTATAGTTCAGATTAATCATACTATCGTATCACAAACGTAAAATAAAATATTTTTGTCAAATGTACCAGTAAGATCTTTAATTCAATGAGTTTTAAGGAAAAAGCCAATATAACCTTTCATGGATACACTGACATTTGGGAATGACAAATGAGACGTCTGTTTTGAGAGACCTATTTTTTTGCAGATTTGAATAAAAGCCACATTTTCAAACAATATGCAATATTGAGAACATTTCTTTCTTTGCCAAAGCTTGAAATGTTATTCATTTAACACATCCAGTTATGACCGTTTGATACTAATTATATGCTAATTAACACTGAACATCAAAAGACTGTTTTCTCAAAAGAAAGTTGTTTTTAGATATCACATAGTAAAAAATAATAACATCGTACCTTTTCACTGAATATTTTTTCATTTTCAAACAAATGTTTTTAGGTGTATACATAATAGGAAATAGTTTCACACCTAATGTTTATGATGTGTGGCAAATGATGAGATGTTTTGACAACATACGTGTCAAATTATAAGATAGTATTATTGCAAACTGCATTCCGAAAGATCTCAGTAACTAAATATTATGACAAATTCACTCATGAATTGATCAATGCTATCTAGCAACCACCACCAAGTCGGCAAAACAAACAGTGATTGATCATCTGGTTCCCGTTTCCTTTGAGAAACGTCTTTCACCTGTAACACTAATTTGGAAGGACAA
>JAUUEB010502311.1:0-10292 GCA_032362205.1 Clione limacina
ATTCATTTTTATATTGGGATATTTGCTTGATACGCTTTTGTTGAAAAATTGCATTAATATGACAAATGATTGGAATAGGTATGCTTATTTGATATGTGACCTACCATTAACTTCTTCAATGTTTTGAAAATGTATATAATTACCAATTACGAATATTTTTCAAATTGTTTATTATGTTTGCTTGTATCCTCTTATGTACATTGTTGTACTTGAGTGAATAAAAACTTAAACTTAAACTGACCTTCATTCATTGGTCCTTGCTAGTATGATTCCCGCAAGCCAGTCTTATTCCCCTCCCTTGTTTAGCACTATGAAAAAGTGTACGGTTAAATCCCGTCTTCCCTGTATTTAATTATATATATACAATAATTAAACAGAAACATTCAGACAATAGAACATTGAAATCGAGCATTATGTTATAAGTGGTATTCTATTATTCGTATATGTTAACATAAACTAATTTACATGAACAATTTTCATGAGTGTTTTAGTCAAAAATAACCAAACAATTGGAACTCCCGATTTTTTTTCAGGAGGTTGGAAAGTCTGAGCCTGTCCTCCAGCCCGTAGACTAGAGATCCGTCTATAGCCGTACCTCCAGCCCGTAGGCTAGAGATATGGCTATAGTCGTACCTCCAGTCTTGTCTTTTTTTTAAATAAATACTCCACCAAGTAAACTGACGAAAACAAGAATACTTTAGATATATTCTGTATGGTATTGACTAAGTCTTTTAGTTACAAAGAAAGGCAGACGTTCTAATAGACGACAATTTGAAGAAGGGGACGTTACACGACTGTAATGTATTTTAGAGTTTTAACATGCTCACTTCCCTTTGACCACTTTGACGATAAACAAGTGTATTGGGAAATGCCTATTTTCAAAGCAAACTGTATTCATACACCAAAGCTTAGCAACGACCTTAGCTTATTAAGTAACGGATTAAAATCTTGTAGCCGAAGTTTAACGTGAATTGAAAGCAAATGTTTTAACCAATCAAAGTTTGTGAAGCAATCAGATTAGTTTAAACGTTTTGACAACAAATCAGCATCTCTATATTGAGAACATTTCTGGTCGTAATTTAAAATTAGTAACCACGTGTTTTAGTTACTGTTTACAGTTATATCTTTATGTTGTTTAGTCGTAAGTTTGTTTTTTCCGTAGCTCATTTGCCAAATTTACCCATCTATCCATCTTTTGGATTATCTGCATACATAATTGTTAATTTGTATGTCAAATATACATCTGTGGTTGTCTATTATAGCATTGTAATATTTTGGTCTAGCTAAATATTGTTCGATTGATATTCATTGTTATATAGATTTTACGAAAACGATCAAAGCCCATAAACTCCTTCGCTGTCATCCTATATTATTAAGAAAACATTACGTGATCATATTCTCCTGTCTTCTGCCTCGAGGCCATAACTCGTCCAACATTAACGTCCAACGACCGAGCCAGTGATAGTGACAGCAGACATGTGACCGGTTTCAATCCCGAGAGAGGCAAAACCCTTTCCCCCAAAGCTTCAAGACCTTTTTCAATTTATTCATAATGACCTTCCAGCATACGTAGTCGAATCGAAGTAATATAGATTCATTTTTGTTCTTTCGTTATCATGCGCTATAAAAGCGGATTACCGATCGATGTTTACAGCAGAGTCTCTATTGTATTTGACCTTCGTGGACCGTCTTTGACCAATGACACAGCTTGCTCTTCCGCTCTTGTCGCCATCCATATGGGAGCTCAAGCTCTCAGAACTGATAAGTCAGCAACTTCTTAACTTATTTTTAAAGCCACGCCTTGTAATGTCTTTATATGTCTCTCTATCATTCTGTCCGTCCGCAGCTAAAAAAAAATGCTTCAATGCTTCATATAAGTTCAAAAAGGTGCATACTGAATTAAGTAACCGCGCGTTTTGTCACTTATAGTGAACACTTTAAAATGTCGATACATTTCCGTTGTTGATGTCTCAATCTTTGAAGATCGTGATAATAACAAAGGTAACAAATCAGCTCTGTTTCACCGATAACAGAAAATGTGATATTAAAGGCAGGCCCATAGCCAGGTTTTAAAAATTGGGGGATTATGAATATTATTAGGGCTTTCAAAATCGTAAACATTGGAAACACAAATTTTAAGATGAAATTCAAACAACTCTTTAAAAACAATTACAGCAGAACGTGCTTTTTCATCTTTACGTCGAACTCGAACAAGATCCCCTATCTCTTGCTGCTTCCATCTTGTGTGCCCATTTCTAGGTACCTAGTAAAATGCTAAATATCAAATAGGTCACCCCTTAACAAGTTTATTGTGTCCCAAATTTACGAATATGACAAAAAATAGTGCAACATCTCAGAGCTCACATGCCAGGCCCATAAGTTTTAACAAAATGAATTTTGAACCCGGATTCAGCAATACAATATATAACTATTATGATTCTCACAAATATATTGACAATCAGTAATGATTTAGGTTTGATTGACAGCGGGATGTAGTTAATTGATTTATACAGGGGAAAATGGACCCTCTCGGGCCACGGACCATCTTGGGGCACATCAGTGTGATTAGCTTGCATCCAATTTTAGGAAATTCAAGGGTTTAAAATCTTGCATCTACATTCCTGATTTTGTACTGGCGAAAAATGAATTGAAAAATAAGATCGATGACGGTCAGTAAAGCCATGCCATTATTTCATAATTCAGCTAAGAATATAACCATGTTTGCACATATGACGATGTTGTGGCAAGTTTTCTCAAAGATCCTTTCAACAACAAATCGCAGTTTGCAAGAAAACGTCTTGTTCTTTTACTTTGTTTCTTTTTGAGGGATATAGATTATAAAACTGAATGACTGCTTTATATACTCGGTATAGGTAATAGCAGTAAAAGCAGGGGGTTGGTTAATGTCATGGCTTTACTGACCGTCACTGGTCTAATTTTTGCTTATTTGGCATCATTTCGTACTTTTACATGAAAAGACATGTTTGTAATGTCAGTTGTTGTTACTAGTTTTGACATTTCACATAATTTTACATTGTATTATATTTGCTGTCCAAAACAATAACTAAAGAGTTCACATTAAAATTCAAAGAAGATTTTCAAAGTGCGAGCAATTTCGTCAACAACACATTTAACCTCATCTTCAAAATGACTTATGACTCGTTTGCAAATGTCGGGTGCTGCCTCGCTTATGGATATTTCAAATAGATCATGTTTTCAAATGTTTTTTATAACATCATGTCTTTTCTTCTTCTTCTTCCTCATAATCAGTTCACTCAAGACATGAGTAGGTACACTGGTTCTGACTAAGGACTGAGCCCTGGTTTACCCCGACTTTCACGTCAAAGTCCTCCCCAATGGTGTTGTTTATTGCATTGTTTCACTGGCTAATAGTTTGTGATTAGTGATTAGTTGTAATCACAGTAATGCAGCTTGTGAGGCAATGCAAAAGGCATGGGTACATGACTCAGATAGAATAGTTGTAATTTTTCTCTAATCTTGTCCTCAGTTGTGTGAAAGAATTTGATGTCTTAGCTATGACTTTGAGTTTCACCACTTTTTGATTTTTGAGCTTAAGATGTTAAAATAGTGCAAGCATTTTTGCCACATTTAATATTTTATCATATTCAATCTAATATTCTTTGTTTTGCAGCTAGCTACGCTAAGGAAAATAAACTAAAATGCAATTTAAACTTTAAAATACTTAATGTCACTACAAAATTTCAGTCACTTACTGAGTTATGAATTTGTACACCACTACCTCATTCATACCATTAGCTTTTGATGTATTTTGTCCCCCTTTTTCTTTATTTAGATGGTACTAGTTGTCGAAAATCAAGGAGGTCAAAAAGAAACTTAGGAACTGGTGAATGCAATGCTGGTAAGTTAAAATCATGAAAGTATGAACAGCCCATTCTTAATTATATAAAGTAATCATGTACCAATTTCACAAATGGACGAGACTATATTGAAACAATCTATTTTGATGGCAGGATGAGATGCAAACTATAAATTGAAAAGAGGTTATTTTCACAGGCTATGAGAACATAGGATACAAAGCACATGATGAGAGAGGTAAAACTTGTACAAACTTTTGAGAAGTTCAAGGATAGTTATGCCATGTTTATTTTAAAGCACACACTTCAACTAAGGGATCGTTCTTTAATGATGTCAGCTTTTTCCAGCAGATATTTGACCCCACCCCCTCCTGTCAGCCAAAATTTAACACTGGGCCCTATGGAGATCAGCTGTGTCTAATGACCCCCCCCCTCTCCACCAGAGCTGACGTCATTAAAGAATGATCCCTAACTGCGTGAAACACCAATCACAAAAATACCTGTTGTTTGACACATGCCATTCATTGTCTTGTGATCACAGGTTGGGAGGGATTAAGTTGATCAGTGAGAAGTTGCAGAGATTTTTTCTTTTTCTGGCGTAGGCAAAATGACACCTGTACGAGTTTTCTTTATTTTGAAAAAAATTATAATTTATCTAAAGCTACAGCAATGGGCTGTGTGTTAGGCGATGATTGGTCTGTTAGCAGATGAACCATGATAATTGTATTAATAAAATCAGGCGCATAGCATCTTGTGGTTTCGCAGAGACACAAAAAACCTTACAAAAACGTTGTGTTGGTCAACCATTCACATGGTTAAGAACCATAGAAGATACTTTAGAGGTGTCAACATAATGTTTTCACTGAAGCAATTGTGATTGATAGATAGAGACAAATAAGTGGAATTTACGGACGGCGAAATGTCCCAGGTTACAGAACCAACCTCAACAGAGACTGATAGTGAAAAATAGGCTGGAACAGGAAACGCATTGAGAAAGTTGGCAAAACTCAAGTTCGGGTCATCGAGGTTTCATTGGCAAGTTATACTCTGGTTTACTTTAGTTAAAATGAACATTTTGACCTTAAACATCATGTGATCCTTTCGGTAGAAAGGTTCCACTTGTTGCACTTTAAAGTCTTAACTTTTGAAACTACCAAAAGCATTTTTGCTTGATTCCTTTTCCTCAGCCATTTTACTTTATAAATAATACAAATTATGACACAAATTGATTTTCTCATATCAGATCTATAAAAAGCCAAAGCTTCTCCATTTTTCATCAAAATGACTTCATTTTGTTCTAGAATTTTCATGGTAATGTCTAGATGTAAAAAGTCTATAAAAGTCAGTTTTGAAATTTGGGACATGTGATACTTTTAATGGAAAGTGTCACATATTTGATTTTGAATTTAACTAACAAAAATTATTGCTAGGTAACCTTTTATTCTACACCCAGTATGATTATTCTTAATTTTTGTTTGATTCATAATATAAAGTCATAAGTTTGTAAATGATGAACTTTCAAGTTACGCAACTATTATCTTTTCGCAGGTTCTGTCGAGGAAAGTGGACTTAACACATCAACTATTGTGAATACTTCACCAGGGGATAATTGTGTCAAGACTACTGTTGAAGACAGCCAGTCCGAAAATAAAGGAAATGCCATATATTTTTCTAACAATGATCCTGTTGAAAATGTAAAGCAACTTGTTACAAAATTGGCAGCTTTATGCAACATATCTGTTGTTCAGGAAAGACTGGGTTTAGTCTCAAATGAGCTCAAAACTTCTATTGATGATATTAAAGGGTCAAAAAAGAAACTGCTTGAACATTTCAATAAGGATAAAATCAGAAGATTGAAAGAAATACTGAAAACTAGAAGAGGAAAGCGAAGGAAACAAGAATTGAAAGCTCTCATTGCTGAATCTGGACTCAGTAATGAACAATTGCTTCTTTTGGCTCAGAATGTTCCTCAATATCAGCGCAAGGTCAGTTGGAAAAGTATACCTGATGATAAAAAGGATCTGTTGAAGGAACACAAGAAATCACTCCGTTTGAGAACCCAGGAAAGACAAGAGAGACTCTTAGAAATGGCAGAAATGCTCAAGCGGAATCAGATAAATGAGCAAGGTATAACTGTTGTATCAAAGAATGGAAATAGAAAATGTAACTTAAATAAGTCATCAATCTCAGTAGTCTCACATAATACACAGCAACTGACTGTTGAAAACATTGATGAGGCTGTAGATGCCTTGACAGGTAAGGTCAAAAAAGCCATTTTACCATTCAAAAGGACAGATAAAACTAAAGATGACCCAAAGATGGAAATGCACAAGAAAAATGTTGTTAAAAGGAAGGTTAAACACATTGTAGGCAAAATATTGAGTGAGATTAATGATGCTGGTTATCGTGCAGTTTTCACTAATACCATTGGATCAGATGCTGGATCACACAGTGCTGAGCTTGCAATCATACCTGTGAAAATAGATGAGATTTTACCTGAGAGCAAAGATTCTGATGTCAAATCAGAAATGTCAGAGGATGAGTATGCAAAATATTTAGAAAGAGAACATTTCATTGAAAAGCAAAAAGTAAATGAAGAAAAGATGAAAGACCTAGAAGATAAGTTAATCAGGATTCTGACAGGTGCTGAAGATGTGTATATTCCAACAAGGAAAAGATATGCCCCAGGGGAAGTTCGCCCCACAGATGCAGAAAGAATGAAAGAGTACAGGAAAAAACTGAAAGAAGATCCTGATAAATATCAAGTCTACAAACAAAAAAGAGCTATCAGTAAAAAAAGAAGAAGTTTAAGTGCTCTTGCAGCCAAAATGAAAGATGCCAGTGCCAATGCACAGGTATTGCCTCCGAGCCAGGTAAGTGATGACACTCATGTGTCTCAATCGATGGGATCCCTAGTAACAATTTCTCAACCCTCTGTTGGAGGCAGTGTCAATATACATTGCCCTCAAGTGTATGGACATCCTAGTGATCACCAGTCTCCAGCATCTGTTGTCAATGTACACCGATCTAACCAATTTGTTGGTCAAGTTCCAGGGATACATACCAACCACCAACATCAGCAACCAATTTCATATGGAAATGATATGGATATTGTTGAGTTAATTGCTGCAACACACAGTGTCCAAAATCAACATTTTGCATGAACTAAAAATAAAGGAAACATGTAAAACCCCTTTCATTTATGAAGAAGCTATTGATAACCTTCAGATCAAATATGTCTGCCATCCTCATTTCGCATTAAGGTTCTTGATTATATACAGTTAACAACTGTTAAACCAAAATCCATTGGACCATCAATTTCTTACCTTTCAGAACTAGAGATAGGTTTAAAAGGAGATTGTTGATTTAAGCTTTGGAATTCCATGTTGTCAAAAGATATTTGGTTTTATTTCCATTCCCTTGTAAATTTCTTTTAGTAACTGTAATGTAAAGTCAATAGTGTATGCTTTGTGCTTAAGTTTTGGCATTGTAACAGGCTGACAATGGGATATAAAACTTTTAATCAAAATGTAAGCAAAGGCTATCAGGGACAAACATTTTCCCATTACTGTAATATCGCAAAGACAAGTTCTGATCTTCTGATTTTGGTTTAAAAAGAGATTATTAACAAAGACAAAGAACAAAATCCAGGACTTTCAAATTTCTCAGTTTATCAGTAGTTTTTGTTTTTGGTTTTTGGTTTACCATTTGTTTACTATGTATTATGTTTCTTAAAATATAAATAGTCATGTAGGACACTAAGAGGTAAGAAATGGATGTGACAAAAGTGGTCAGAAGTCTGTTCTGTCACCTAGGGGATCAGAGTTTGATTCTTTGCAGGGGGTACATTTTTTTGCAGAAACAGAACCTTTTGTATAATTAAGCATTTGTGTTTGTGGCATAAATAACAATTTATGCTCTGGTTATACCAATTATGACAAGATCAAACTCTGATTGATACACATTAAATACTAGTCTTCCCTCATTGACAGTGGTTAGAACATTCATTTTGGACCCAACTGTCATTTTACTTGAAATGTTACATTGATGCAATGTTTTTGTCACCTTCATGAAGAATTAAACTATGAGACAGCTTTTGGATGACAAAACAGACAGACACTTACCACTTATTTAAGAGGACATTTATACTTTTGATCTTACTTATTATCAGAAGGTAATCAAAATGATATCAGAAAGTTGCAAATGTGTTGAGTCATTAGACCCAGTGGGAGATCTTCAGCTACAGAAACTCAATAGAAAGTATAATGACTTGATATATTTTGTCTGAAAGTTATCATTTAAGTTCTTTATTTAGGAGAGGGTTTTTGGACTTGTTCTTATAAATGGTTGACTTCGCAACCACATCAACAGAAACAATAATTATTAATTATATTTTCTGTCATATTAACGCAGAAACAATTGAGCTTTTAACGTAAATGAAGTAGGAATTAGATGAAACTTACCACAAATGCGCAGAAATAAACTTGCTGATTATTAGGGCCTATACCTTCATCATTTTTCAAAATAACATAGTGAAAGTTTAATATAGCGAGTTGCAAAATATATAAATGATAACTGCGTAAGATGAGGCAGACTAGCAGTCTGAACACGCAGTTGTTTATACACTCTCAGATTATCAATTTCTTATTTTATAATTATGTGCCAGATAGGCTGTCATAATTGTTATTTCTGTGATTCAGGCTTAAGAAAGTTGTGTTGACAGTCATTCTAGTAATTTGTTATCCTTTTTGAAGTTTTGTTTTGTTAATATTTATTTTGCTAGTGTCTTTGGCACAAGGAACAGAGATGTGTGGTGCTTTTTGTATACATTGTTTTTTGTATACAATTAGAAAACTTCTTTCATTGAAATACCTACAAAAAATAGCATTGTAACAGATAACATTTTTACCCTTTCAAGGAGCGTTGAAATGTGATGGGATTCGATCTTTGATACCTTAATCACTATCTGAACGTTGCAACATGTTGGTCAGTTTACCGGTTTAACTTGAAGTTGTTTGTTTTTAAAATCTTGAGACATGTTAGTGTTTAATTTTTATGTTTGCTTGTTTCTATTAAAAATTGATTTTGAAACTATTGAGAAACAATGTGATATAGTTGGTGTTGAGTGATTTTACAATTTTGGTGTAAGACTAATAAACACATTACAATTAACAGATACCCGATGCATATTCATTTCCAGTCAGTTACAATCTTGAAACTGTAAATTTATTTTTGATAAAATACTTAGGAAAGCTTGGATTAATTTTGAATACTTTAATTAATTTGATTTTTTTAGTGCTATTTTTTCTTTTTACCCAACCTTGCTTCTGATAAAATATCTTCTTGTTTATTTTTTCAAATCTCTTTCCCTATCCATGTTATTTTTTTATCAGATAGTGGACCACCAAAGTTACTACTACTCATTACATCATCACGGTCATTCCACAGTCACCTAAGTTGGTTTTAAGATAATCATGTTTACGTGTTGTATTCTTCAGAGTCTTGGTTTTGATATTTTGTTGCATTTGAAATACATTTGATAAAAAGAAAATGATAATCAATTGTGTTAGTAAACTTGTATTTATTCATTCAAATTATTACCCAAGGCCTAGGGGTCCCTGGAAACCCCCTACCAGTGGCGACCAGCAAGGGGCGTCCCAGGCACCGCTTAGGCCTTTGAATAATTTGAATGAGTAAATACAAGTTTACTTACACAATTGATTATTATTTTCTTCTAGTAAGAAAAGGTGATGAAAGCTGAAAAAGGGCAGGGGGTCTTGGACAAGTTGACATCATATTTTACCCTTTACCCCTTTCCTCATTGTGTCAAATTCTAAATTACCTTTTAGGTTTTTTTTGGGTGGGAGGGTGTATCTGTACTCGAAACTTGGGTTCCCTTGACCACACCTATGAATAATCTTTAAAAAAATTGATGCTTTCTTCAGAATAGTCTCTTTTACTTCGGTTTAAAGCATTTTGGTTTTTGAGTTCTTAACTATGAAAAAGCAGGAAAAATAAGTTTATCAATATTTTCGGTTTAACCTTTGTTTAATGTATTATGTAATCTTACATTATTACTTATGAGACACCCACCTGGACAAACAAATTGTTTGGGGGATCCTTCCCCTTGTCAATTTCCTGGGTGAATGACATCTCTCGCTCGGGGAAGGATTCCCCAAACAATTTGTTTGTCCAGGTGGGTGTCTCATCTATTACAATATATACTGAATTGTATGGTTGCTTACTTGCTTGCTTACTTTCTTGCACTTCTATAATCTCCGAAGTCTATGGGTGGATTTTTCTGTAATTTAAACATAGGATAGCAAACATACCATGATGGGCTAAAAAGAATTATGCAAATGCAAATATTTTGGATTTGATGAAGCAATTACGATTGTTTCCTATATATTCTCATCTAATTGAAGACGTTTACCTCTCTAATAAATCCAGATAGCT
>JAUUEB010502322.1:0-10292 GCA_032362205.1 Clione limacina
AGACAGACAGACATACATACAGAAAGCCAGACATACAGACAGACAGACAGACATGGGGGCGGGCGGGTGGACAAGTAGGCAGGCAGGCATGAAGGTGGACAGACAGACAGAGAGAAGGACATACAGAGAGACAGACAGACAGACTGACAGACAGACAGACAGATAGATAGACAGACAGACAGACAGACAGCTAGTTATTTTCAAATGTGTTAACACACATTGTGCCTGGCGAGTGTTTTGTATCTTATGTTGGTAGAATACAGGGGAAATTTTAGGCTTTTAAAACTGTGGGGGATATTGGCCCTAAGCTATTTTACCGAAGGCGCGGAGTTCTTATATGGCATTTGTTTTAATAACAATTAAGCAGTGAAATCTGATGGAGGAATTGGTCTTTAGACACTTTTTCTTTAACTTCTTCAAACTTTTGGGGATTTTTAGAATACAGAAGCGTGTATCTAGGCTTTTCAAACCCTTTGGGAAGGATGGCGGGGAGTCCCTTTCTGCGGGGGTTAACTTTTTGTTAATCATCTTTTAGTATTTCGATATTGTTTTTCCTTTGTAATTCTCGACACTGATGAGGGTGTTGGCGCGAAGCGCCATTACCAACCGCGCGGAGCCCCTGTGTTTTGCAGTTCGGTTTTTATAACTTTTATGCATTAAAAACCTTAGAAGGAATTGGTCTTTGTATACTTTCGTCTTCTCCGTTTACTTTGTCTTCTTTTGATCTAAGTCTTATAGGAAGTCGGGTAACGCTGACGTGACGAAGTCTCCAGTTGTTAATAAACTTTTTAAGATTTCGAACAGCTTTCTTACGTACTATTTCGCGTGGTTTCAGTTTAATGATAATAAGTCATTATTTAAATTATTTGTGCCGTTTACTCTCTAATGATAAAGAGATAGATGTATGTTTAGTTTATTTTAATTGGAAATAGATAACAAAAAACACTTTAGTCACTAAATATCATCCTACCATATCATTTTTCATTTCAATTAAAACTCACCTCAGAGGTTTTCTCCAAGGTTACGACCCGTGCCCAAGCCTGAAGAAAGGACACTGTCTGTATATACACTTCGATAGCAAACTCCCCGAAAATATAATAGGAGAAAGATGAATTATTGACTTAATTATTAATCTATAAATAATTAATTTCAAGTACAATTCTAATCTGACAATCAAAACAAAGATTGCAATAAGAAACAATAATAAAGAAAACGAGACAAAAGAAAAAGAGACTGAATACAATTTTGTAGAAACATTTACCATCTTTTGTCTTATTTTGTATGATTGAAGAATTGTGCGTAACAATTGGGGCATGGGGGAATGCCCTTACCCCTTGTGAGTCTAAAATGCCCTTAATTAGTTCCATTTGTCAAATTTAAGGCCGCTAATTTAATCACCTTTTTACCCCCCCAAATAAAAATGCTGTCTACGCGCCTGGTAGATGTTGACTTTAGCGCAAATAAATTTGTTTATGCTTATATTAGAAACATTAATACAACGGATACAACTCAAAAAGATTTATGTGAACGGTCAAAATGCCACATCATTTTCATCCTTAGGTTCCTTTTTAAGATAGTAAATAGTTCCTTATTCATTTTTAACGTCTACAATATTGCTACCAACGAATTTGGTGATAACAATTAAATATTTTTCCGCCAAAAAACACTCGAGATCGACCTATCGTTGGCGCCACGAACCAATCTCATTAGAACTGTCAACGACATCCGTTCGATATTGACCTTCCGTGACCTAATCTACTAACAATGCAATCTTTTCTTTTGGAGTAACGACATTGCATCACGCTTTTCTCTAATGAATCTAACTTTATGTTACATTGACAGATAAGTGGTTTTCCGATATGCTAATTGTTTTTTTACTAAGACATCTCAACATTTTTGACATCGCGGAATGAAATCTTAATAAGGCCCTTTGTATTTGTTATTATTTCTTTTTCAAAGCCGATATGCTAATTGTTTTTTCACTAAGACATCTCAACATTTTTGGCAAAGCGGAATGAAATCTTAATAAGGCCCTTTGTATTTGTTATTATTTCTTTTTCAAAGCCGCAATTCCAATGTTTATTTCTGTCTAGTCATTAATAGTGACGTTTTGATTTCGCATGCCAGAGTGTGCGTGTTGTTGTGCTTTTGTTTATATTTCTTTTATGTTATAATGTATCATCTTCTTACCATAATTATATAGGATTGCCATTATTTTTTGTAGTTAAGTAAATATGCGTTAACTTACGCACAATATTATAATCTTATCGATTATTAAATGTAGGATAACCGGTCATTTAGTTATTGAAAAAAAAATGAATTGATATTAAGGTAAACCTGTTATGCTATAAATGCCAATTCCATCATAAAAGTTGGTATGATCAACTTATTTCGTCATTCATTTACATTATTAAACACAACTTTGCTGTGACTTTTAATTCAAAACTCAACTGTTCGTCAACGGCAAAAGAACTTAATCTTAGAAGTATCAGGAAGATTGATTTTTCAAGTATTCTTGAGCAATCCTCTTCACTGGAAATTCCGAGAGAACGCCATTGACGTCAATCGCTAAATTGAAACTACCAAGCATAATTGTGTCTGTACCAATCTAATAATTGAATGTCATTTTGGTGGAATTTCATGATGTCTAAACCAATTTAATTGGTTCTGACGTCACCAATTAAATACAGCTATAATTCGGGTTCTCGCTCGGCTTATATTCTATATATCTAAGCTAAATGTGAAAGAATTGACGGAAACATGAAAAACAGAAGTATAACAATGAAAGATTGAGAATGTTAAATACAGGTTTTAACGTGTGAATAAGAATATATATCTGTACATATTCATAAAGTATGACAATCAAACAAACGATAGTAAAGAAGCTTACCTCGACTATGTCAATAACATGATTTGGCAAATTATATGAGGAAATTAAAATGATCATTATTGGAAATAATCATGATAGCCAGTTCTGAGACAAAATCAAAATCTGGGCCTCGCTCATTTCCTTTTGATAATAGTTGTGTCTGTATCTGTTCACGCACATATTTTGCATCTATCGGGTACTGTTCAATGAAACAAACATTTAGGATTATTGTTTTCGAAACACCGAGGGCTGAATACACGTGACCAAAACATAAACAGGTAAAAACACTAACTTGTTTTAAAAGTAAACAATTCCGATATCATGTCTTTTATCATTCCATACTTTTAGGTTATAAAACCTGGATCCGATTTCTTTCATACGTTAATCAAAATATTTCTTTCAGTTATTTACAGCCATACATCATAAACCAACATGAAACAATAAACTGTCCTAGTTAGCGAAATATTATAGATATGTATGAATGTTGTGGATACTTTAATGATAAAAGTGGATTGGTAAAAGTATTTTTGTCAATACCGTGAGTCGACAGTCATTCAGATAGTTAAACATAGTGAGGTGGGTTCTAATGAATCTTTTATGGATCCTTTAATGTTGAAAGTGAATTGGTATAAGAAATTGTGCCAATGCCGTTAGCCGAATGTCGTTGAGAGAGTTAAACATAGTGAGGTGAGTATTAATGAATTCTTTATGGATCCTTTTACGTTATAAGTGGATTGGTATAAGTAATTTTGTCGACTGTTTTTGTGAGAGTTAATAGTGAGTTGTCTACTAATGAATACGGACTTATCGCTTATCGCCCAAAAAAACGTTAGTCACCGTGAGGATTACAGAGTATAAAGCTGCACTAGGTCTTTATATCTTTGGTTAAAGACTGCTTGAAAGTGGAATAGTTGGTATAGTTACCTAAGACAATCAATATTTCAACGTCTTATATTGATGAAAAGTTGATTCAAATAAATTGTTCCTTAATTGTTTCCAATTAAATTGTTTATAAAGGTTGACTGTTTTGATGAAGATGCAATGAAAAGAAGAAACAGGTGGCTTCTTTTTTACTTCATATTTCCCTTTTCCTATGATCAAATTTGTTTTTCTCTTTGCAGTAGTAACTATTGTTTTACATTCTTTTTCAACGTTGTGATTCTTTGAAGTTATATTTTATTATTTTTAGTTGCATTAACATTAGCAAAATTTTGGAATTTGTCGTTTTCATTGTTGAAATGTATCATTTCTATTATGTTCCATCATATTTTAAAGGGCTAGTGAATAGAAATATAATGAGAAACGAAACCCTGTTTACTAAGCCGTTCGGTGGTATGCTTATGTATTGTTACATACAAACACTTTTTATATTTTTAAAACATTACATCCATGAGTTTTATTGTAACGAAGATTATAATATTATCAAGCGATATAACTTACGGGCCTAACATGTCTTTTGTTCAAAGAGTACTATTTAACGAATAACATATTAAATACTATTTGAACCGTGTCATTGACTCGTAAACTGCGACATGTGGTCTTAAATATAAGGGACACAGCAGTGAATTTAATCTCATTTTAAAATGAAGTGGGGTCTCAAATGTATGTCACCGACTCGAATATTAGCCATATAATTATACATCTGCGTATTTTGTATATACTATCACTTTACATATAGTCATGCTTCAGGCATACACTTTGTGTCGGTTGGGTCCTCTATCCGGATTGGGCCAATTCTCAGACCTTTTAGAAATTGGTAACTTAAAGTGTGTTTGACCATATACTATGTCAGCATAATGTAGTCTTTACAACCAGATGCGATATTATTACGCTACATTTTACTTTTGAACGGTGTCGAGAACAAATATCTCACATATAGTGTTAGAAAATTAAAAAAATATCACGTTTTTGTACGTAGTTTCTTATCTAGCTAAAAACGTGATATGTCCTCTATTTTGTAGCGTTGTTAAGTAACTGATATCTCTGAGAGACATGTTAATGAAATCACCGATAGTCATACCGTGATCTCTAGGCTAGTCTAAAATCAGTTAATTATGGTAATACTCAGGGAAGGGGATTATATAGCTATGAAATTAATGTGATTTACACAAATCAGAAGACAAGTTGACATTTAAACGGTATATGAACTCACTAACCCCGTCTGTAGCTTATCCATTGAGGAAATATGTCTCTGCATGCCGCGTGTGTTGCCTGACAACATTGTCTGATTGTGTCACTCAATAGAACTTCATGTCTGCTCGACGTATTTCTTCTTTCCGATATTGTGAACTTAAACACTTCAGTTGTATTTATTAATGGTATTATTACAGGAACGAAAAATAAGTTCGGAATAGGGAAATGAATAGGCTCAACACGTTTCACTTAATATTTATAATTATGCAAGTAACAAATACATATTGTTAGAAAGAGGTATCAGTGGCTATATGACTAGGAATGACATATTATCGTGACAAACGTAGTGGTTTACCCTTTTAAGGAGGTTAACTATTTTTACAAAAAGCATTACACCATATAAGTGGAGTACATCTACTCACAAAAGGGTTGGAAAGCGGAACCAACTGTTACAAAGATGGTTGATATCATTTGTCTTCATTATAATAGTGATTATAGTATAATCAATGGTTTTACGTCTGCATGTTTTTCAGATCGATCGCAGTTCAGTTTGTTTGTATGCATTATCAATTTCTTTATACGTTTTAATTAAAGCAGTTACATTCAATAGTCCAACATGTTTGCTGCCTATTAGTTTTTTGTTGAGACAGTATTGTGCGACCCGTATTGCAGATAGTTCCATTGTGTTAAGATGTCGTTTACACAATCAATCATCTACAACATTTTAATGTGAAAAAATAACGAGTAAACTATGTTAAAGAAGCACATACAGTAACGCAACTTGATATGTGCTAATGACTTCTTTATATAGTCATGTGTTGAGTAAAATGCCTAAACAACTCCAGTTACACTAATGTCCATCATTTAAAGCTATGGAAGGAATGGGACTCGTATTTTACAGGCAATTTATTTAAATGTTTCTGCCAATTTGTGTGTAGTGTCTAAACATCATCTTTTTACGATTGAATGTAAATAGCTTTCGAAGTGTATCCATGATAAGCAAACAGCTAACCCATTTTTGGGCTTATACATTTCATCAATATCTGTGCAAATGTACTAGAGACGCCTTGATTTTGTGAAAATACTATATTCAAGTTCTTTTTAAAATCCTTTATGACTTCTGTCGACAATATCAGACTCAATCTTTTTTCGCCTTAAAATAGTTTAATTCAAAATGATGTTGTCAATAATATACATTAAATGGCCCTAAAACAAGTTCATATAAATTTAAGTCGTATGACCAAATAAACATAGGAATGGCCACCAACAACTTAATTATATAGTAATTTGTAAGGAATTAATTTGCTTTTAAGCTAATCGACATCCTTATGGGACGCCATCTTGCAAAAGTCGCAAAATTAACTTTTTATCAAATTTGTTTTGTTTCCAACATTCACTCAACTAATTATTATATATTATACATAAGCAAATATGTTGCTTGTTCAGTAAAAACACTTACTAAAGACATTTCATGAGATTAAAAACAGGCTTGAGTGTTTCGCAGTATGTATCTTAAAATTAGAACCAATTGACCTTCTTTAACTCATATGTCTATCGATATAATTTGTTTTTCACACCTACAACAGATCTTCCAGGAGAATGAATATTCTCATCGTTATGCTTTAGGGCTTCAGCATGTCCAGGGTCAAACTCGGCAAATGTTTACAGTCACACTTCTTACTGAACTAATTTAAAACCAGACATACCTTTAAAATATGTTCTTCTTAAACGCATACAATGTATTAGTAGAATGAATTATATATGGATACATTATATATAAACAGATACATTATCACAACTTTCTGCATAGACACGCGACCGTCTCTTAACAAGACCATATTTACCAGTAATCGATATTGAGCGTAGGAGTTCTCTAGAGTAAACATTGATTGTCATTTGTTGGCTAGTCAATAAATGCAAAATCCCCTAGAGCAATGTAGCTGATACTTGATCTTATTGCTTTTACTGTTCCCACAATGAAGAAACGGAGACTTCCTGGTTAGTCTCAGTTGTAAGCTGTTTGTAATTACACATTGTAGTAGGGTCACTTTTATACCGCTCTCATAATTTTTAGGCTTACGAATAAGGTCACATTCTATAAACATATAAGAGATTTTATTGTTTAACGATTATGAGTTTCCAACAGTTTTGAGTAAGATGCATATGGCTGCTCTCAGTGTATATTGTAAATAATACTTTTAAATACAATATTTCTTCGGTAAGCCACGAAGCATTTTATGCTTACTTAATAGTTATTTCAAAGTCTCGCATTCCATGAGATTACTGATACTCGGGTACATATATAATTCATAATTGTATTAATGTTTAACTGACTCGCCTTCCAAATTGTGAAATCCGCTGGTTAATCAACCCTTTTACATTTCAATCATAAATATTGAATACTTCCTGGCTGATTTTATCTAACAATTTTATGGCAACCGAGTTTGATATCGATGAATAAATATTGATCGAGTTTTAACGAGATCGATATTCATCCATCGATATCAAACGAGTGTGCCATAAATTGGGTAGAGAAAAAATGATGTAATGTTATTACCTAGTCTAATAAACAATTTGAACAATTTCGTACACCATGGACTGACAAATGTTATTACCTAGTCTTACGAACAATCGAATCATATCGTTCAATATGGACAGAAAAAAAGAAAGTTAAAACCAATTGGTAACAACATCGTATAATATAGACCGAAAAAGTTATTACATAACAATTTAAACAGATTTAAGGGTTCTGGAGTTATTACGATTTGTTATCGTTCAATATTTAAAAAAAAGGATACTCCCTACGTAATAACTTCTTTTTACAAGAAAATGAAAAAAATGTTTACAATATATTTTTAAAAGTGAGATTTCACTATTTAGACTTAAAATAAATCTTAACAATACCGTAGAGTATGGACAGAAATGTAAGGGTTTTGCCTCTAGGACACCTAGAATTACAAAAAAAATACAATATCGTTTTATATTAACAGAAAACAACACGTTCCTACATAGACTTAAATCAAATTTTGACAAATAATTACAACGCATCAATATGGGCACAGACCATAGAAACGGCGATATTTTTTAAAGTGGAAAGTTGATCACGCAGTGTGGTCTAATACCCTATGTTGGGTGGTCTTCCCTTTAACAAAAGTTTTTTTTTAATTCTCACCCCATCACCATATGTTACATTTACATGTTTTTTTCTGTTTTTAAACAAAGCAACACATTCTGATGTCATGTTATGCCTGGCACTTCAAACTTAATCCATCGTTCAATGTGAGGTCTTAAGTCAGTCTTGTGTGTGTGTGGTATTAATTCGGACCTGGTTGTGTGGTCTTAATTCGGCCCTGGATGTGTGCTCTTGTCTCTTGGTCAATATTGGCTGATATTTCTTTCCCAAATAATACACTCACTGCATATCATCTCCTCCTTTCGTTTATTGAGTAAGAGATCTCTTCTTTCTGTTGGTGGTTTGCATGGATCCTTTCATGCCGATGGCTGGTCTTTACACCTACCTGCCATAGGCTAGTCGAGATACCTTTCTGCCGATGTGGCTTGTCGGGATCCCTTCCTGCAATTGGCTGGTTAGGATCCTCTCCTAAACAGAAATATGTTCTTTTCTTTTAGCGGCCAAGATCCTCTCCTGCCAATGGCTAGTCGGAATACCTTTCTGTCGATAGCTAGATGGAATCACAGCTTGTTGTTTGTTAGCCAGGTTCCTTCTTTCGGGTAGCTAGGGGGAGGGGGCTCATATAGAAGAAGACAATAAAAAAGCGAGACAGAAAGATACAAAGAATAGAGATGTGTCGGTTTTTTTTTCTGAACGGAAATATTTACCATGCTAACAAAAATGATCTTAATCCATTATCTAATCGCATAATATTTCAATTTCTCCAACTTCGTATACAATCTCCTCTTTCTATAAATTTGTTAACGAAATGATAAGCAAATTGTGTTCTTCGAAAAAGATGTAACCCACTTTACTCCAAACACAACTTATGACATGCCCCTGTTTAACTCAAAGTACTCATTTTGTCAACATATATAAAAATCCAGAATCCAAGCGGGGAGCTACGAACACCTAACTTCAGCCGTGCATATATTTCTAATTATTAAAAGGAAAAGAATTATCGAAATAGTTACATTTTAATGTAAACATTGCCCAAGCTGCACTTTAAGTGAAGCAAGAAAACAATCTTAAAGTAACAGCTGTTCATGAATTGATCGACAACCATCTTGGGTGGCATAGACATAATATTTATAATTTATACGTGATAGAATCCTCGAAAGCCATTAATTCAAGATAGATGTCAAACATCATAACATTTTCATTTTTGACTAACGACTTCGTAACGTCGGCGTTACCCGACTCCCTCTTAGAATTAGCTCAAAAGAAGACGAATTAGAGGAAAAAGAAAATACCCCCCTGAGGTTCCAATGCAAAAATATTGTTAAAAAAGTACCAACATGCAAAACTCAGACGTTTCGCTTCGTTAGTGATGACGCTTCGTGCCAAAACCCCCATAGCTTTAAGTATAAGAAGAAGAAGCAAGTATCGAAATATAATTTCCCCCTTAGGTTGTCAATGCTAAAATTGTATTACAAAACTAACACCACTGTAGAAAGTCAGGCGCTTTACACCTTATCGCGCCAATAATCCCCACATTTTTAAAAGTCTTTATATACGTGCCTGTATTAAAAATAGTGAGTTTAAGCTGAGAATATCGGCCAACATAAAATAGGACAAGCAGACATACTAATTGCCACAATCAGACGATGTCGAAACACATGTAATTACTTTTCTATACACGCTGGAGACTGGGTTAGTTAGTACAAACAATGTTTAAATGTCATTGTGATTAGCGTTTAACCCATAATAATCATCATTAAAGAAGGTATTAAAAACATAGAGAACACGAGATGAATAACGGTGATTGCAGAAACATGCCACCCAGATCATATCAGTTACTTGACGAACCTACTTAACACAGTTATAAACATTAAAGACAGTGTTACAAATTCAAATGCTTTGGATTTGTATGATCCTTTCCAAAGAGCAAAGAACCTTTATCTGCCGATATTTTTGTTATGATGAATACCTCGCAGGGAAATATATAATTGGGAATCAAGTGTGACAAATGAATACTATACACATTTAATACTCTACCATGCTATTACATATATCAATTTGGGAAACAGCCAAGCAAACGAAAACAGAGTAATTTATACACCTGGACCGATTTTGTTCATTTTCAAAACAAGTTGGCATTATATAACGACCACATGA
>JAUUEB010502333.1:0-10291 GCA_032362205.1 Clione limacina
CATATATGTTAATATTTTACCTTGGATTTATTGCTATCATTAACAGCAAGTTTCCCCAGACCGTTTGTTAGTTCTGCCGGTGTAAAACCTCTGAATCTTCTCTTTTGTTTGTTCTCTAGAGCTCTGTGTATCCATGATACGATGCTTTTGATTGTTCCTGTCATAGAGATATATAAGTAAGTATTATTTTTAAATAGACCAGACACACTCCCCCAAGAGCAATACGAATGTATATACTGTAAAAACATTATTTAGAATTATTAAAACATTCAAGAAAAAATCAGCCAATGTGTATTTTTCATAAATAACAGAAGACATACAATTGTTCATCAGATGTAAGTTGATTGAATAATTATAGATTTAACCAGGGGGACATAAACACATGTACTTATTTAAATCATTTTCATGCTTGCACTTAAATGAGTTCAATTAGTAAAAGTGCGTATTTCCCATTTACATTCGTTAAAATTACAATTATACATCTTTTTGATAAAGTAGACTGAAAAATAAACACGCGAATAATGTTGACAAAGTCTAACATTTGATCCAAAATCACGTCTACAACGACAAATTTGACCTTTGCATATTATGGCCTCAATTTTCTCAACTTTCACAATTTCATCTCTTTACTAGTTGGCAGTTTTTTGGTTATCAATTGTCAAAATCTTGAATAGAAATCACTTATTTAAATACTATTTGACGGTAAAATTTGTAAAAAAGCTTCTGTGTATAAAGTAAACCCCTACATAATTTTGACCGTTTCAGTTGAAAAGTAACCGATTCGTTTTTTCTCCTGGTTATTAAACTTTGGCAAACTTTATGCCAACCGTAACTAATGATAAATTCTTCCATTCTCTGAGAAACCGTATTTTCTTGAAAATATTTTCACTTTACGGTCATTTTTTATATTTTTTCAATATAGTAAAATATAGATTGAATAACGTGATTAAATACTTACCCGTTTCGTCAATCAGTTTCGCATTTTCTTCTTCTTCTACAATAAAGGCCAAGGTCAACATTCCGATAGACTTGAGGAATTCGTCATTAGAGTTGATGAGGGGCATAATCACCTGTTGATGGGTACAAGCAAGTTTTACTAATGGGTTCAATTATATCTTATCTAACTTTGCTTAACTTATCTTTACTTTAATTAAGTTCATACCCTTACCTAACCTCGCCTTCCATATTCTACCCTACCCTACCCTACCCTACCCTACCCTACCCTACCCTACCCTACCCTACCGTAAAGTACCCTACCTTACCGTACCGTACCTTACCGTACCGTACCTTACCGTACCGTACCTCACCTCACCTACCTCACCTAACCTATCTCACATTGTTTGGCCTGCCTTGCCTTGCGCTGCCTTGCGCTGCCTTACCTTGACTTGACTTACCGTACCGTACCGTACCGTACCTGTTATTTCCTTATCTCACTTTCTTATCTTATCTCATCTCACCTCACCTCACCTCACCGCACATCACCTACCTCACCTCATCTACATCATCTATCTCACATGCCTTGCCTGGCCTTACATATCCTTGCCTATTATTGCTTATCCTTGCTTTACTCAACCTAACCTTGCATTACTTGACATACGTTATGGTTTTACAAACATCTTTGAATATGAAAATGGAACAGTCTATGTATATAATTGATAGAACAGTATTAAGTTTACAAAGGTCAAATCAACAAATGTGGTGCCCTCGCATGCGAAAGGGTCCATGTTCGAATCAGGCCGGTAACGCATCTTTGCTCCGACTCACCACTTCCCTACGTAACACTCCTCGGTTAGGACCCGCCTTTCAAATGACCTTGAGTTGTGAAGGGCGTTTAACCAAAATAGTTCTATTTTACACATGAACGGAATGGATAAAACAAACATAACAGGAATAGTGTCAGTAATTGACCTCTAAGTATATACCATGGATTAGTTCATACCGGGACAGAGCACACATTGAGTGAGAGTGGTTTGTTGTGATTTGGGATTATTTTGAAGATCGAAGTAAGTGTAAGGTACGTACTTGGGGAACCTTAACTGATTTGAAGTGTATTGTTTGTGAGAAACGTTGCTTTTTGGTCTTGCGGTCATGTTTACCTAGAGATTATAATGTTGAAAGAATATCCCTTAATGACATATCAAACAACCACAAATCTACTCAGAAGAAAGGAAAGATCGATATTTCGGTCGTTATGATAATATTGGGCTTCTCTATGTCAATCTTATCATTTCCTTAGTTGTTTTATAAGATAACATTATAGACTTTTCCGCTATCGAACTGTCTGCACTATAAGTTATCAAGACAACATGAACTGCCAATAATGAAACGGTGAACAACATAACAAAAAGGGTTTGTTTATCATAATCAGACCATGATAAATTTATTTTATGTTGTTTTATTTTTATTTTTTAGAATATACAAATCTATGCAAATAATGTGATTTTTAAAATAATTTTAGAAATGGCGTCGTAGGAAGTGGAAACGCCTCTCTTGATTGATATTTTTTAAAAATTGGGAAAAGTCTGACAGATTCATTATTCCAGTTATGGTCGAGAATTTCTCCGATTTTGTTATTTTGAAATATAGCAACTATATACAATAGTGTTATAATTTATATTTACAGAATCTCTGATGATGTCAATAGTGTTATAAATTATATTTACAGAATCTCTGATGATGTCAAGCCTTCCATCTAGACGAAATAAAACTTCAATTGAATTAAATAGCAACATATAAGCTTGACTTGTTGGTACCCCTTCTATTGGATATATACAATAATCTTTAATTTCTAATAATAATAATATAGTCTTTTTCAAAAGGAAGTATCGAACTATGTGCATCACGGCATCACGGCATCACGGCACACAATATCCTAATTCTGTGGTACTCAGAGGCCAATAGTGTCTCATTGTATCACGGCATCACTGTACACAGAGGCCAATAGTCTCTCATTATAAATGACTGTCTTTTCATCTGGTGACATAGCAGCAAAATACTAATTGGAGCGAAGTCTTTGATGGCAAAAGACGTTGTTATTTCCCTCAACCTGTTGACCTTTTACAAGACTTTCGTCTCAAACCCAGGACATTCTCTCAATTAATATAATTGTATGTGATTTGATTCTGGTTATGCTATTTCTATTGTTCGAAAGTCACGCAAGCTTAACGTGTTTATTATTTCAACAGAAAAATCCCAATAGAGACACAGCGCTTGGTAGCGATAGTGAACTGGGTAAAAGGGAAAAAAATATGGTAAGTAAGTCTAAAATCAAAATAATTAATAATAAGAAAATGTAAATTATAGCAATTCAAAAAGGAAATATAATATTCAACAATCACACGAACAGGAACCTAATTACCAGGAAATTAGCTGTACTGTTTTCTTGTTTCAAATCAATTTGCTATAAAAAGAAACAAGTGAACACATTTTCCCGTAATCCATACTACGTACGATCAACTGTATCAGCTTGAAGCAAGGCGACTTTCGCCATTGAAAAGCATTTGGAAGTTTTTGTTTACCCTGAGGCCCATTCAAAATTTATTCCTTTTTATTTCGTTTTATTTTGTTTTGTTTGATTGGGTTTAGTTTTATTTGTATCTTTTTTACATTTCACCAAGTTTTTAATATGTTGAGATTTCTTGGTGTTTATCTCTTATCCAAATTATTACGTTGATATCTCATCTTAAAAACCTTAATAATTGGACCATATAATTCAAATATGACAATTAATCTGCCATGTTGTTATCACAGCTATCGGTTGTACCGTAAACATGTGTTCGCTATTCTAATATGAACATTCACTTTTGAATGCAATTATCCACGAAGTCAGTATATTGTCTTAGTAGGATATTTGTTTGTTATATGTATGTCGATCTTTGTTCCTTGTTTGAGCTCCAATTGTATTTTTCTATTGTCGTCTGGCGTCACCATCAAGGGGAACTGTCCTTTTCCATTTTAGAGGTTAGTGCTTATTCTGGTTTTCCCATAAAAGAACAGCGTGCATAGTAGCAAGAAACTCAATTTTGTCATTTATAAATCACCCAATTGATGTGAGACCTTTGTTACTTTAGATGATTGCAAAGCATGCAAACCTTATACAAGACTCTGGCACACCTCACCAAGTACGTCTATTGTAACTGTTCCAGATGACAACTTGTTTCCTTTATAACCGTTACTATAGAAACCGCTTTTCTTGACAGCAAATTGCGCTTTATTCTGCCCATTAGCACGTTATCTCTTCAAAAAGCAATCCAGCTTGTCATCTATTGTCACTTGTGTTATTTCAAACAAGTACATCGTCAAATAAACCAGAGTTGACGCTGTGTGTGACAAACTGTGAATAATGATTGCAGGATGTCTTCAGAACTTTGACCACAATGGATGATACTTTCTTTGACAGAAGAAGATTGATCACTCTAAATAGGGAAGTCATGGTGGTACAATCTCCTTCCTTTCAACAATAATTTTCATTAATATATTTTGTGAGTTTGCTTTAAAATCAGGTGACAACTTCACGTTAAAAGAGAGTTACAGGGTGACTTGCTTCGTGCCCAAATTCCCATTTGTATGATTCAAACTGAAAGATTGCAGATAAGGACATGGCTTTATTTTTCTAGATAAAAAGATGAACGCAGGTCAAAATTATGAAATTTTCTAACAAAGACAGAAAGAAACCATAAAGTATCTTCCCTAGTTATGCTTTAAAACTTCTAGACTTTATATATAACGTAATATGACATAGATTATCTTGGAAAACTAATAATATTTCAAGAGCCAGAGTAGCGTGTGTCTTTGTTATGGGACAATTAGCTGCCACTAGTTTCAAATCCGCTTATTATTCTGTAAAAGCCAAGACTTTATCAGATAGGAAAATGTGTCTTAAAAGTTTTTCACGGAGTTACTAAGTGATCTTAGTTAAGTTTTACATTTTCCCCTTCTTAAAGCATTTAACTCCTCGACATAAGATTCCCTAATTCGCGATTGGCACCCATTAAACTCTATAAACCCCTTGTCTTCAGATATTAACACATAACTAAGGACGCCAACAGAGATGCTTAGCTCATTAGACAACGTGTCTTTGATGGGGGACGGTGAGACTAATCGTCAATTTGATAAGGACATAAGGGAGAAAGCTCTTGCAACATCTTAGTTAAGACGAGGGTTGTAAGCTCCTAGCTAATTCATCGTCCACAGGCAAAGGGTTATGAGACTTTTTAAGACTGACCATTAACAGAAGCCAGGGAAATGGGGATAACTCTCTGAGGTGGGTTTTGTTTTCAGTAGATACAGAGCAGCACAATTATCTCAGTCGTGCACACCGGGGTCAAAGAAGCTTCTATGTTGGGCCTCAGAGGACTACTTATCTATTGAATATGTTACGTTCACTTGGTTCTTGAGCTTGGAGAAGACTGATGGAACAGCTTGGGACAACTTTTGATCTTTTGTAGTCAGGTTGATACTTGCTGTAGGTCCCTGGGAGACATTGGTTCAGAGAGATGGAAATTAGAGTTGGGAACAAGCACAGATTGTGAGCTGAAACAGAACAATTATTGCCTGACAAATTGTTAGAGTGATAACGAAACGTCTTAAATGTAGATTAGAGAAACCGAATAGTTGTTGATGATGATGACATTTTTGAGAGAATCAAAACACTGAGTACAACAAGGTTGGTGATATGCTAACCTTATACAATTTATTTCAGACATTTTTCCTCTGTTTGATTATCTCCTGTTATAAGATAAAATGTCACATATAAATGTATACGATAAGTGCGACATTATCACAGAAAACAATTACATAAAACACGATGAAAATCTGACGAGTAATATTTTTTAGAATGCCATGATATAATGATTTTTTATAGTTATTGCGAAAGGAAGCTTCAGTGGTTACAATAATTCATTTGATTAACATGTTGACTCTTTTAGAGCTGATCGAACGAATAAACAGAAAAAAAACACAAATTTCTTTAAATGACCAAAATTTTCCGTACACACTTGAATTTTGAGGTCCTCTTTAATACGAAGTCAATAAAATAGACGGAATGTGCTGATAACAGTTTAAGGTACGTACTTGGGAAGGAAATAACAAAGGTCAATAAACAGGGATGAATTAAACACATTCATAAAGTGAGTGTCAAAAATAACGGACGATAAAAAGTATCATCACCGTTGCTAAAAGCTTGACATGTGTTGATTGAGACGATATAATCATTACAAATAATGACATTTACGTGACAGGGAAGAAAGGGAAGTCTTTATATTAAGTGGTCAAATGATTGACAACCTTAATCTCGATGAAGACATCAAACGGGTGGACAGTGGACATGTTAACATCTTGTTACGGGAAACATTTCTAAACAATCAACACAATCATCAAACAGTAGATCGGGGATATAGAATAAGGAAGAGATGATTATACCCGGTCCAACACCTCTCATTGCAATGATCGAAATGATTCAATCGTAGAGTCAATCTTTGCCGCTGGGGACAAGCTCAGAGGAAGTCCGGCAAATTAAACACCTTACACTGTCTTCATCTTAAATACACCTTCTTGTCTTTCTCCACGCATAACCTAATGTCTGATTCAAGTGGAAAATTATCACCTAGGATATATCAGCATTGAGGTAGACCAACGTTAATTGATAACCGCCCGTTGACCAATTGGTAAATAAGGCAGCATTATAAGCAAGAGAATCTCTTTGATTATGACGGCAACGCGTGCTGCATTTATAGTTAAGATGTAACTACGAATGATATGAAGATGTAACCAAATCATTCTCCTTTACTCTGAATAGTTCTCATTTCGTTCTTTGTTAAGTCTGTATAGAGACCGTTATGTTGTCTGTTTGGTTGGAAAGGTCTTTTGTATTGCTACATTGACGAGGTTCAATAGACATATCCAGACCCCTATGGCTTAACAGAACTGGAGAGAAAGAAATACTGATCACCTTGTATGTTAAAGCGCGACAAATGTCCAGCTACCTGAATAGGAAGCTTTCTTCTTGGGGGATTAACCGCTTTGATACCCCAACAATGGATTAAAAACACAAAGAAATCGACAAAACAAAGATTTCGCCGGAAGGAAAATCAAATTTGCGGAGGAATTCACGTCGCGTGTCCCCCACGCGTTCAGAATATGCCAGCCAAGCCTTTTCTAGTGGTTTAGCCGAAAACAAGTCGTTTGTCTTCAGGTTATGTTTGGTTGTATTTGGTCTCGACGTTCTTTCAATTTTGGTCATTTCCGCCTCTGACACTAGAAGAATACACTGCAACATTCCTGGCAATGATGACTTGAAACTGACAAGGCGAAGTCCAAAATGATGAATTAGAGACGAAATCAAAGTGCACATAACAACAAACAGGGAGATAACTCGAGAAGACAGAATACTGGAAAACCTCTCTGTAGAGCATGTTATTTCAGCTCATATTATTGGCTATCATTATTTGTCCCAAAGAGGAAAAAAAATGATTTTTCACATATTCTCCCTAAAAAGCTTGGAATTGATGGGCCATCTTTTGCATACGGTCTTATGTTAATTTAACCGAACAGGTTCAAAAATTTACTTAATATGTACAACAAAAGGGTTGTTTATTTGTTATAAATGAAATATAAATGCAAAACCCGACTTGAGGTGGAGACATTTTTTAAGTTGCAGAGTAAAATCTTCAAGATATGGTCTTGCCCGTGAAGGATACAAAAAGAAAGAAAACACGAATTTGGCTGTCTTTTTAACCACCCTGTAGATCTCTACGTCTCTCCACTATGCGCAAATATGCCACCACCTCTCTTTTTAATATCATATTTTGAAATACCCTGTATTAGAATTCACTTTTTGTTTCAGCTTTTGTTGACATATCTCTTAATACGGAAATAGAAATGTGTGTTCATTAGGCTGTGGCTCGTATATTATGTGCGACAGGAAGAAGGTGCAAGCGTTCCATATTTAGTTTCATGGCATCTTTGTTCTATATTTTATCTGTAAAATACGCACCAAAACTAAAAAGCTAATAAATTTTCTTACAGTCGACCGATTATCACCAAAAGCTTAACCACACATCTAAAGTCTCCGGTCGATTGAGTGAAAACTTTCGCTGAAATCCCGTTACAAACAAATAAATAAACAATCACATTTTGAATCTTATTATGTAGATATTATTTTATGATTATACACTTTATGTTGAAATGTCATCAAATTTGGATGAAAATTTATGGTTACTATTTTTTTTAGAAATAACAATTACACAACTTTTTCGTTTACCTGTATCGTCACCAGAAACGATGAATATCAAAATTTAAGGTATTTGATGATTCTATTCTCGAAATATGTCACTTGAAACAAGTTTCCATACCGTTCGTGTGAAAAAGAGGATTCTCTTATATAATAGTATAAACTCAAAGCTTGCCAATGAAAATGTTCGGTCTTATCAGTCTGCTAATGCTCTGTGTTGTGTCTACCCACAAAGATTCAATGAAAAAACCAATAACATAGATCCAACTGGCAGTTAAGCTAATATTGTTCTATCTGTTGAACCCAGACAGTGACCGCCACAGATCACCATACGTGACCACCGATTGATTGTACTTGACCACCGCTCTACTTCAAAGAAACCAAATATATAACATGTACGTAATGCACCCGGTCAACTTAATAAACAACAACTATTTTTTGCACTCGTTTCTTAGCTATTTTTAGATGCTTTGCAATTATTTTGCATATGGCCTCATAACAAAAACCACTTGACATGTTCCAATATTGTATTCATATAATATACGCGTACAAGTTTTTTTTAAATCCACAATTTTCAACCTTATTTCATGAAATTTAAACATAAGGTCTGTAATCATAAAAGAATAACTATGTTTGAAGATTGTTACCACATTTTGAAAACTTTTCTCTGCAACTCACAGAAAGACACCACTTGGAGTCGGATTTTGCATTTATATGTTATGTAAAAAAAATGGAACTACTTATTTTTCAAATCCAACAATACTTTGAAATTGTGATTGGAATGCCTGAATAGTAAATAGCCTATTGGCTAAATGATGGACATTGAATCAAGGTATATGCGGTTTGATTGATCCTGAATTGTGTACGTTGCTACCCTGGTGCACGATGGCGCTGTTTAGCACATCTATTGAATGAAAAGTTCCAAACTTACAGCTGGTAAATCTCATCAAACATAACATTTGAATAATTTCAGAACTCAGCTACTTAAACATATGGTATGTATGTCCTTGATCTGAATGATTAACCCTAAATCTGGCTTAAGTCATATCGCTAGAACATAGCCCTGACGCTAAATAAAACGTATGTCTTATGCGAACATTGCATAAGTTAAAGATCATTCGGTGGTTGGAAATCGAAGGAAGAGTAGACAGACAATTCAGACACATTAAACAAATCCTCATATAAACTCTCATGTTAGGAAAGTACTCCCAGAAGTCAGACAGTGAGTGGCTGTAAATGTGCAGGGAAGCGCAATTGTATTCCAAAGCTTTTGAAGGAGTGATTAACGAAACTATTTTCAAGACTTATGTTAACTGAGAGTTTATAGTGGAAACCTAACAATTAAAGTAGAGACGGTCAAAGATATATGTCGTCCGCCTCGGGAATTCAAACCTTTTTTAAGATTTTCTTAAATTAATAATTTCTTAAATGTGATAATATATTAAGCTTTGAGGTTTAGTGCAACACCTTCCATCCAATGTGCGGCCGGCAACACTTACAAGTGTATAAGCAGGACCGTCGCCGACATAACCTACCATGTGTTTCTGGAGACATTAAACGTCTTAACATAATACTTGTTATCACCATCAAAATTAGTAACGATAAAAAATATTGACATTATAACTTATAACGTTTTAAAGATCCCATACTACGTAATGGACAATTCACAATTATATTTCTATACACATACAGCCACTGTATACGTACCTCTAGCCTTGTCCGGGGCTTGTTTCTTAGAGATACGTACGATTTAACCTGCTTGTCGTATAACTTATACCGGATTGAGTCGCTGCCAAATATTGAAGTTTCTATCTAACTCAGGTGGTAAATTATTTCATAAACTAAGAATAAGACATGTGAATTGTTCAGTGTAAATAAGTTTGATAAAAAGTACTACTCATTATAAAAAAATAATAATCTGTCCTCCTTGCAAATGTCGTGACATACGTCGTTGACATGCACGACAACTCACCTTTCCCATCTTTATCAGACATAACACCTCTATGTTGATGATTGTAACGTAATGATGGTATGTCATTTGGGTTATAGTGATAATGCATA
>JAUUEB010502344.1:0-10291 GCA_032362205.1 Clione limacina
TAAGGGTATTGCTGCAACTCATACTTGGTACGCTCAAAAAGTTTCAAAAGATAAACAAACAAGTGCGTGGATTTAAACGGTGTTAAAGGTATTTATATTGAATAAAAATTACTCCACCAAGTATGAGTGACAGTTCTTTGAATTGGATGCAAAAGGATATTGTCATTAATGACTTTTTGAATGTCGTGTCACAAAATGTTTGACAAGCACCAATTATTGAAATCATGGAATATATTTTATTTATATGAATATTGACATATTATTCTCTTTTACGCGTCTTGAACGGTGTTTCAAAAACATGTATTTGTGCGTACGAGCTGAACAGGCATAACGCATACCTGTTCCGCTCGTACGCACAAATACATGCGTGAAAAAGATCTAAAGGATTTTTTTAAAAGCTTTTTGCACGCTATTTTGAGACGTTTATATGCATCAGATTACATTATAATAATGATAAGCTTTTCGTTAGATTTGATAACAACTCGCTTTGTATGTACGTTCTTTTGGGGTCTTTCAGTGCAACAGATCATTTGATGAATCAAGTTAACCTTTCAAGTCTTGTACTTATGATACGAAATTAGATAATATTCAGCTCCCGTTAAACCTTGCGATTAGATTACTTGTAAGAAGAAACTTGTTTTGTGATTGCCTTATTGTTAAAAAGTTTTAAATTATGCATCTTTTTGGTAAGATTTATAATTTAGATAAGTTCTTGTCACATATTAGGGTAATTCAAAGACGGATACCGTATTTCTTCATTATGTTTTAGAATTAAAATCACATATGCCATATTAGGCCAATGATGACTGACAGGTGCTTGAGTGAAAAACAATTTGACTTGCTTGACTGTGCCTTTAAATTTAAAAAAAATTTAAAAGGCATAAGTTTTGAGATTTCTGGTCTTGACTCAGCCAACAAGGTCAAACAACGAAGATGATAGTACACGGATAAAGAGGCAACAAAAGGAGTTGACGTTTTGACTTTCCTAGAAGGTCATGTGTGCCACAACCTTGATTTAATGACAACAGATACATCAGTTTTTCCACACTGGGATAAATTATGACGATGAAAGGGGAGCAGGACTCAAAACGTCAACTGCTACCTTAACCTGCACCAGATTATTACATCCTAACCCAAACTAGGCATATCATATTTGATATAAGACATAAAGTGACTCAAATTCCATTTACTAGTATATCAACTAGACCAGATTTGTCACTAACCACTACGACTTCAGAACTGACTGCTCTAAAATTCTTAAAGAACTAAATTGGACCCCCCTTAATACAATAAATATTCAAAACCATAGTTACTGTTCTTATAGAGCCCAAACAGTTGATTACACATCCCTTTACCAACTACAATATTATTATACTAGAAACACAAGCAATTCAACAGAAACAATTGCAGACAGTTCTCAAATATCCGACATGTCCGACCTTTCGGATAAGTGAGATTATTATGATGTTATCATGAAATACCTGGCTGGCCCGGTTCAGACGATAACAAGTCAATACCCGTATTTGACCCCGAATACCGGCAAAATTGGCAGCTGATCGGCGAATATATGACAACAATGTGACGAGAGTCATCAATATATTACAATATATTGTTGAAGAACACCTTTTGAAAACTTAAAAAATAGTTTTCCAAAAATTTCATTGTATATTGATTTGCACAGAAATTATGCAAATAAGTAAGTACTCACTCATGAAATGATGTAATTCTAACTAATATACCGCTGGTCAAGGCACTTGTACTGGTCAATTAACAATACAAAATGTTATTGTTTGCAATATATTGTTAAAATACTTAACGCATAATAACGGAATGTCTGGTTATTTAATAAACATTAAAGAGAAATACATGAGAAACGCACTCTCCAAATTAAGGTTAGGATCTCATTATTTAATGGTAGAGAGAGGAAGATGGCAAACACGAATTATATATTTTACAAACAGGATATGTACAGAATGTCAGGAAATCGAAGACGAATATCACTTTGTTCTAAAATGTAAAAGATACACAAATTTAAGAAAACAATACATTCCTAAGACACTTATTGATAAACCAAGCATGTTTGAATTGATTAAACTGGTTAACAGTAAAGATTTTAACGTTTTAAGACAGTTTGGCATATTTTGTCATTAGGCATTTAGGGTTTTTAAAATCTGTCCTAAGAGTAAGAAAAATCGTGCCAACATCTTTTATCTATAGAGAGCTGGGACTATTTCCAATGGCAATATGTAGAAAGATTCGCTTTTGAAAGTATTGTTTTAAGATAGTTAACATGAAAGACACTGACCCACTGAAAATAACGTACAACCAACTTGTCAGGAACTTAGAAGAAGATAGTTCAGTGACTCATTGGGCTTCACTACTCAAACAACTTTTAGAAAAAAACGAATGTAGTAATATTTGGTTGCAACAGAATACTAATAACTCTAAATTATCTTTAAATATGTTTGAACAAAGGACGGAACTTATTTGTTAACATAGATGTCAGTTTTAGATTATCGAAAAAACCTTTGCTGCTCTCAGCTGATTAACAACACAAAAGAGATCTAATACTTTCTGAAGTGTTAATAATCTTGAGATGTCTCTCCAATTATCCTAAATACTGAAGTAACATGACCTTAAACTCGAATTTATTTTACATTTTATTCATACATTTTTACTGTTTATCTTGTTACACAAGATATAATTTATGACGATAAAAAACAAGGTATATGTGTTCCATATACCTACACACACAAATCTTGTCAAAGTACCATGCAAATAAAGTATAAGTAACATTATACAGTGTTAAAACAAATAAAATAAAGAAATGTATTTTCAATAACAGAAGGTAGTCTTCTCAGAAATGAAATCACAGGTATCATTTTTACTTTGAGTAACCTCATCAGTTATTCAAGAGTCCGTCTAATGGCTAACTATTTCACACGATACATATTTAATACTATGTGACATAGATACTTGCTGAATAAGGATTGGTTCTTTCTTTAATTTTTAGAAGCTACGGTAAATTTGTGAACAGCCGAACGTGTACTAAAGAACTTCCTTGAAGGAAAATAAGACAAAAGTTACCAGCTTTGAAATGCCACAAATTATGACTATGATGACCAAGGGTACCTTAAGAACAACAGGACAGAACCTGAGTAAAAAATATATAAATTAAGTTATGATGGCTCTTCGTCTATAAACAGCTAAAGATTGTAGTCACCAAGTTCATCCCAATCAAAGGAACTTAACCTAATTCGATACAAAAAGAAAACAATACAAGTGTGGCCAAAATAAAAACAAACAAGAGACCGAAATATAAAAAAACCCAGATGCAAACAGAGAAATGTGAATTCACCATATTTACTCTTTTTTTGATTTTCTAGCAAGTTATACTTGTTCCTGGCTTTGAAACTGGGTTTACTAAAAAGAAATCGTAGCGAACTATGTTTATTTAAAAGCATTACTAAGTTGACCAACCAGCATAGTTTGTTCGGATTGGTAATGTGGTTCCAGGGTATCTGTAAAGTCATAAGTGAACACTTGGTCATTGAAGTGCTGCCTAAAGTCCAAGAAACATTGCAAACAAAAGCAGGGGTCAGAAATACAGATCAGGAACGAGAGTGGAACAATCTGCTCACTTGCTCAACTTTAAGAAAGTTGGTGTTTTAAATAAAACAAAGATTGATTTGAAATATCATATAATGTACAAAGTCACCACACATGTAGTGCTTCTCTTGGTATGCCCATAAAACAGGCAAAGTTGTGTTTATATGAGAGGATCACAGCGGTTGTTATACTGGTCAATACACACACATGAATAAATAATTAAACAAATATTAAGTACATATACTATCTTGTACGCTTTTCTTCGTTATTTTTGGATAATTTTGCCTGAAGTCGCTGATTTGGTGTAGCTCTTTATTGATCTTTGAGAAAGAGCTTGCTTATTTGACTAAAAATGATAGGAAAAGATATATCGAATGTCCTAAAAAATCCCCTGTGCTTACATCGCGGATGTCAATTCTAGCAAAGTGAGCGATAACGGGTTTGACCGCAGACGATGTTATGACTAGCGGCTGATTGCAAACTATTTTCGTTAGTTTCTTTGTTAGTACACTTGTCAAACTTGTGATTGAGTTGGTACAAATGAGATTTACACGGTCGCTATAAGAGCTACATATTTCATCACAAGGACTATATTGGCGATTGGACCACATTTTGTTTCTAGAAAACAAACTATCCAAATATATATTGCACATGCGTTAGCGTGTTTATTTGATATCTGATAAAACATTAACAATATCTTTTCCAAAATATGATATTAACACAGCAATTTAAAGTCAGTGTTTGATTGGAATAAGTTATATTATTTTTACGTAGCTTTAAAAAATAGTTTAACGACAATGAAGACTATTGCGCATAAAATACTTATTTAAGCTAATACGGTGGGCACACTAAAGGTTACTGTAACCAGTCAACATATCAAAATAATGTAACTGTGGAGAGTGTCAAGACCAATGTCAAAACACGCCTGTATGCAGTCTGAAGTCAGCAAGTTGTGTAGGACATTAATCCGCATTTCGTCTTTGTCCGTCTCTCTCTCTGTCTTTCTATCCAGCTTATCTCCCAATACAGTTCTTCAAAGTGTATTATGTCTTTTGATTTGTCCAAAGAAATTTAGATTTTGTCTCTTGAAGCGTTTAGATACTATCACCTTAGTTTGGCTGAACAAATCCATTAGTTCCCCTTGTTGCGCATTGAAATGGACTGTTTTTTAAACCAAACCAAATATCAATACTAAGTGTATAGGGGTCTGTAGTTGTTTGCTTTTCTCTCATATGAATGCCATAATGATGTTATTGAAAAAGTGTCAGTGTGACTAAGATATAAAAGAAATGGAAATATACTGGGACAAAAAAGGAGAATAATGATTGCTAGAGATGTATTGAGAATCACCAGTCTGGCACGCTCATCTTGTCTGAGACTAGATTTGTTCAAAAGTAGCACGTAGTGAATTGCGTTGATCCAATAGTTAAAAGCAGTTGATCAAACAGCAGAGTTAATAGAGCTGGGGGACAATTTGTCAGCAAAAGGATTTCCCAAATGCGACTCGAAACAATGACAATACGTGTATCTTGAGTTCAATGATGATCATGTCAACTGAATTTTGAATACGAAGGCAGGAACACAAGTGATATGTTAGTAATATCTTCTTGTCTTATTTGCTGAATTATTGTTTTCTTTTACCCGGTAGCAAAGAGTTCAGAGTGATGTTTGATGTTGTTTTATTTTATTTACTGCATTTACCAAATAGTATTTTAATGTTGTCTTAAAAGATTGCAGGTTGACCGGCAGAGCAAACTATAGCCGAGTTGTAAAGACGCTGAACGAATAACTCACAAGTCTAAATGTCTTTCATTTTCTATTTTTGGGATTTAAAAAAGCAGACACCTATGTATGTATATGAAATATGTTGCAAGTTGTAAAACGTATGAATATCAGGGTTAAGCGCACAACCAATTGTTTCTGAAATGTAAGAAGTATACAGTATCTCGTCCGGTTTAATACTTGACAAATCCCTTTAGTGACATATTGTTCTGAAGACATTATACTATTTTTTCTGTTTGATCAAGCGTTTTTTGTTCATTTTGATGTATTGTTTTCTTACTTTTTGTGTATATGTGCTTTATTTTCCTTTACATTATGGGGACATCAATATAAATACTATGCCATATTCATAAATATTAATCAGAAAGTCAAAACATTGTTATTTAAATCAAATTTGTCCACGTTTTCCATGTCATTGGAGTAACGGGAAAAGAGTAAACGTATCAACTAGATTCTAGAATGCAAAAGAAACAAAGCTGTCCAAAATAGATCGTAAAAGAGTCAAGTTATTTCGAATTATGGAACAAAATCCGTTTTTTCACAAATAATTTAAAAAGACTCAAGTTGTCCGAGAATATAAAAAAAAGAGTCCACATTGTAACCGAGAGGATTGAAAAAAGAATTACGTGGTCCGAAAGAATGAAAAAGAGTGAAGTTGTCTCGAAAGGATGGAGAATGAAAAGTATCAGAGTGGTTTCGGACAACATCGTGTGTATACGCAAACACTCTTTGCTGCTTTTGCAAATTTCATGATAACGTGTATATTACTTTTTCTCCCCTGACAATACTGAAAAGATGTAAATTTGTTTATTGCCTTAATGTAAGCAACAGTAAAACTGATACACTGACTTTTTGAATTTGTATTGTCTTATATAAATACCGTTAGTTGGCTCTCAGATCAAGTTTGCGTTTTCGTATTCTGTTTTATTTCGTTCGATTTGAGCTTGACGTATTTAGGTTAGTGTCTGCGAATGTGTCTTGTCTATCATTTCCTCATTATGCCACACGATTGACGCTTTTTTGTGAATCCTTTGGTGAAATATACCCCTGTACATATCATAGCACATTTGATATCACACCCACCACAATATATATGATTTTTGAAAAGCATATTCAAGGTTATATTTCTTTCACGAGAGATGACTAATTAATTTTCATATAATATAATTTACACCACAACCGCCCAGTCTTTGTTACCAATATGTATGCCAAAATGATTAAAACTGTGTGAATGTAACTTACCCTCTCAAGGAAATTCATCTATCAATCCTAGTCTGGAATGCGTTTAAATGTTGTAAGTGCATTTTTTTTATTTTGTTGGCAAAAATTCGGAACCAATAAATGTCAGAATCAAGTAATTAAATACTGTTTATCAGAACCTGTGATCAAAATAAAAGGTAAGATGATATTAAGGCTGTTTTAAAACATTGAAATAATTGTCTATGGTGTGTTATTTTTTGTATTTAAATTTTATTCTGATAACACGTGAAGCATATAGGCACAGACTTGTGTAGAATATAATTGTCATTGTTACTACAATTTAGGGTAGGCACTAATATTGCTAGCCTCCTTGTAGCAATTACCAGTTGGTCACCTCGACTCCGCGAAACAGTTTGACGAACATAAATTTAAAAAATGTATACAACACTATTAAATAAATCACTCAGATTATTTACATAATTTCCTAAGACATATCTTCCTTTTGTGATAATAAAACAAAACATTCATTGATTATTTTCGGTTTAACAATAAATTGTATAAATATTTAAGTTCCTTAATCACCTTAGCCACAAAATATATGGCATGTTCCTTTCTGTTCCGTCTCTCACTCTAAAAAAGACCCGATTTCCTTTTCTTCATCCTTCGGATAAATCATCAGTCAGTTTTATCACTTGAATAGCACTCAGGAATAAACAAATACAATTGTTTATGAATTGATCATATTAAAATATCATGATTGCCTCTGTCATAATATTTTAATTCGTTGAAACTTTTATCGATTATACTCAGATTTGTTGTCTTACTTGAACTTCGTGGCTCTGACTTTGAGGTATCACGTTTGGAAATTGCGAATATTTTTCAATTGTGTGTCTATAAGTTTTACAATGTCTCCTATCGGCACGCTTACAAGTGAGCAATTGCTTTCACATAATGAGCTATTTGAAGTTTGTGGCATCTCAGTTGATCTGACGAGCTTTTCTTACTCTCACACTTGTTTCTCCATACTATAAGTCACCCCGGAAAATATCATGGACGGCAAACTCACGCTGAAATTGGCTATCACTTGCAAACGTTATTTGAAGAACATTCTCAGGTTGAGCATTCAAAGCAGATAATTTCACGTATGGTGAATTATGGTGTCTATAACTGCTGGATACTTTGCTCGTTCAAGGTCAAGCTGCTTAAATACGTGGTGGGGACCTTCAAGCCAGTTAGGGTTTACATTGGTTTGAAACCACATTGGGGAATAGACGCTTACAGCTCCCTCTCTATCTTTCGTTCAGATGCCTACAGCAAATTGTACAATACATTTTAATTCATCAACACACTCTGCTGTTAAGTTATGTGTTGAACACCACATCCAACACAATCAATTTGCCAGGTTGAGCCATTTGACATGACTGTGGGGACCTCCTTTCGTTCAGGGAACTGGCCTCTATTTTTTATAGTATATGTGATCTAATAGAGTTACTATTGATCTAATGAAAGGTACGCTTATAAAAATTGGGTTAACTACTAATGAAAGGTCTTGAACAATGTCAGCGCCATACTATATACAGTCAATCTGTATAACAAATAGCTGGAATGTTATATTTAATCTCCAACTCTTAAGACAACAATTTCCATATGGGACCACTTATTATTGACGTTTCTCGAGTTCAAAATGTCAAAATCGCAAGGGGTTATAATAAGCATGTTAGTTGTCTGTGACCATGGGTGTACTATTCTGCGTTGCAGGAGCGTTGTCATTGCACGCACACATACTTCCTAGTTTCACTTTAGGAAAATATCCAAGAAAACTGTACCTTAGGTCACTATGCAAGCAAACTGTACCTTAGGTCACTATCCAAGCAAACAGTACCTTAGGTCACTATCCGAGCCAACTGTATTTTAGGTCACTATCCAAGCAGGGTTAAAGTTAGGGTATGTAGTAAGAGTTTGTGTGCGTGCAAAGACTACCCTCAAAATGTCTTAATATCAATAACAACGTCTTCTTTATAACTAAATATATGATGTAGTTGTTACGTTAAGCCCCATACGTGATATCATTTGATAACAAGGTACATGCCACCTATTTCGACATTGAGGGTCAATTTGACAATTGTTTTGAAAAGAAAGTTTGTTTTTTATATTTGCCAATTAAACCACTGATCAGTGCCTTAAAAACAACCTTTGGAAGGTTTGTACCGTGGGGAAATTTTGGGAAACGTGAATCTTTCAATCAATCTCTTTCCAAATAAAATTCATGAAAACCAATGAATATGAAACTTTTATGCTGAAATATGTGAACCACAGGGGAAAAACTCTTTAAACCAGGTTAAAAATTTGGGTGATAAGTTTTGCATGTTGTTATTGTGTGTTGGTTTCCAAAACCAATTCACCTCCTTCAAGAAAATTCTTAAATTAAATCATAATTGTTTACCTTTAAAAAGATGCTGGCGTCTGGCGTTTCTATCTTTGTCTTGGTTAGAGCACCCAATGGCTCTCTTTACACAATTTACCTGTGCCTTACTGTTAGCATTTTGTTTTTGTGCGTACAAAAAGGTGACTAAAGAGACGGTAAATCTCCCGAGAGGGCTGAAGTGAAAACGATCAGATGTTGAAATAGCCCCCACGTCACAAAGAATGTCGAAATAGACACTTCTTACATACTCTTCATCATTATGAGTCTAAGAATAGCTCGCGTTGCGTCACTGCCCTAATAACAGAAGATGTTTGCATATTTATCAAAACAAATCCCAGTTTCTTCCAATAAATAGACACATATCTTACATGGCAGCCGTTAAGTCCCCAAAAACGTAGCACGTTAAATGCCTTCTTAAATAACGTAAATTGACTTCACCAGACTATTTCTCGTAACATGAAAATTCATACAGACAGTAGGCAGTGCTCTTCTAAAGTCTCGGCTATTTGTCATATTTCTCTGTGGTATAATTTTCTTTATTAATAATAATGTCCCGTTAATAATGGGCACTTTTTTCTGCAATGTTTTTTAGGTCATTGGCTATCGCTGCATTCAACGCCAAGTGGGAAATAGGGTGACAATACTTTCCCAAGGTATTACCAACAATAACTAGTGGCTCGAACCCGCTACCTCTCAGGTGAGAGTCGAGTACGCTTACCACTAGACTATCGCGAACGCCTACAATTTTGAAATGAACTTTTCTCCGGGTCATTTAGTTGGTTAATTATTGAATACATTGAATTAAGTGCCGAAGCAAAGGCCGACTTTTTTAAAAGAGCTGGAGCCGGCCGACATTTTGAAAAAATCTGGAGCCGGAGCCGTATCATAAGACATGGTTGTCGGACACAGTTTCCGTCTGAAAAATATGAACATGGCGGTTTTTATATCATTTAATTAAACTTTCATTCATGATCTAGACGCTGACGTATCAAAATAAACAGCCGACAATAAGAGAATATCATATTACGACACAAGTAAATCATAGAGTGCACTAAGGTATTCATTACTTAGCTGCACTTACCTTTTCATATGTTATTACATATTATTGACTCTTAAGAAACACTGTTTGTATAATAATATAAAATATCTTGTTTCTTTCAGGAAAACCTTGAAAACTGAGCTTTTCAAGAAGACATACATGCAGCCAAAAGATTGTGCGTGTGTCCAGAATAAATTTTAAATGTATAAGTTTGTGCTCTCCATAACAGGTTGCCT
>JAUUEB010502355.1:0-10291 GCA_032362205.1 Clione limacina
AAATATTTTGGCAAATTTGTTAATTTTTCTTTTCTATGTACCATACATAGAGTCTGGGTCATTCCGTGTGCAGGGATATTCATAACTGCTGCTGGAAATTATACTTTATTGCCAGGTAATACAAAATTAGGCTTATTCTTAACACACTATTCAAAGCCAGAAATGAACAGTTAGATATCCCCCTAAATCACCTCAGATTAAACAGAACTAATACTAGATCAGGAAAACACTGCTGTGTCACACCAATATCAACAGTAGATGCACACTTGCACTCTTTTTATCCAAGCACAGTGAGACTTTGGAACTCCTTGCCTGCATGGATGAAAGTTGTGGATAGTGTGGAATCCTTTAAGAAAACTTATGTAAATTTACCTTGAGATCCCCTTAATGCCTTAAAGTTTAGTTAATACTTAGATCAGTAATCTAGTTTTTACCCTTTTATAAAGAGACCCCTCTTTTTAATTGTACAAAGTTTTTTAAGCTCAAGAGGATTGATTGTGAAGTCGCATTTTAACGCCAGAACTGATGACCTACTCATGTCATGAGTGAATCAGTGATATAGAAAGGAATAACAGATAAAACTAATAATTTTTTTTAACACATCCTTTTCATAAGAAGATTGAGAATCTTATTTAAACCTTTAAGAATATCTGATATCTGACTGACATGGTTGACAAGGTTAAAGTTTAAAACTGTTCACAGTTACAACTACAGCACCTGTTGTAACATTTTAAATTCATGACATGAAGTTGAAGTATACAATAAAATAATATTAAAGACTTCTTCTTGCAGAGGTTTTTAATTCTTGCCCGATTCCCCCCGCCCCCTCGGGCAAGAATTAATACTTAATTATACATAACATTTTCTCAATATTTCAGACAGGTATTGATGAAGTGAAGACTGTTTTTATCTCTTGATACCTGACATAGTAAGATGACCTCGTACAAAAGGGATGTCAGGATTCTCCTGGTTGGGGATGGTAAGTGACTTGTGGCCTCTTCTTGCTAAATTAAAAATAATACAGTATGTTTTACAATCTTGTGTTAAAACATTTTTGGTGCCTCCCTTCACCAAGAGTGGTGGGTATCCTGCCTCAAAAGTTGCTCTCAAACTGTTGGAGTTATAATTAGAATGATTTGACTATTTACCGAACTGGAAGTAGGTGGTCTTAAGGTATGTGCACAGAATAATAACTAATAATTATTAATAAACACTCAATAGATGAAGCATCAGTGTCACTACTACACTAAGAAGCAGACTGGTTCTGAAGCGGTGTAGCTGAGGCAATATTCGTCCAACAAAAGTCCCCTAATCTGAACAGAGGCATGTCCTCCTCCCCATCTACCAAGAGCTGCTACCTGCTGCTTTGTCATGTGATCAAACGTCGCGTCATCCTGCTGAGCTTCAAACTTCTTCTCAGAGGTACATGGTCATATCATTCTTATTATGATGGATCCTTCGACGTCTAAACTACCCAAATGCTGGAGTATGTTTGAAAAACAAATGACATTAAGCAAGTATACCACAATACAAGTCAAATGAAGCTGAATGAAGACATATTAAACAGTCTACTTTGCTATTAAGGGGACCACTGCACTGTTCTAAACGGGGGGAAAGAAACCACCTTTTAGTCTGATCAATCTGAGACAACTCAATTTCTAGCTCAGATACAAGACTGATGTTACACCAATTGAGGAACTGATGCACTGGTAAAGCCATGTTCATGTAGCCAGAAAAGACAGTGACAACTGGTTATGGAAGGAGAGTCCAGTCTCTCAAGACTGCTGGTGGCCCTGGCCAACCCCCAAAGTCGGGGGACGGGGTTGTCAAAGAAGACCTTTACTAAGAGAAACCTGCCTTGCGCTAAACAGAGATGCCTGGAGAATTGTTATTGCATTGTGAACAGTCTAACCCATGCACCATGGACAAATAGACTTTAAATGATAATGAATTTGGAACCTGTTGCAGTTTGATATTCCAGGTTTCAATGTGTATTGAATTTTTAAGTTGAATACACTCCTTTGTTGTTGTCTTGCTTTGTATTTATATTTTTGGCCAATGTTAGGAGCTGGGGTCTGTCAGGTATAACTGAAATTACAGTACATATTTCTTTTTTATATTTCACAGAAAAAGTGGGAAAAACATCTCTTATTCTGTCCCTTGTAAGTGAGGAATTTGCAGAAGAGGTAAGCGAGCATGCATTTTTTTACCTATTGTGGGTAATAATGTTTTTGGTATCAACATCAAGTCACACCTTTTGGAATTTTATTAATTACAGATCATCCTTACAAGTATGTCACCAAGGGTGACAAAAGTGTCTAGGTTAGGCCAAACAAAAAAAAAGTCTGTTTCCACCAACATGGTCCAACAAAATAGGGTAGGTAGGTAGGGATTGAAATTTTTTTTTTTTACTCGCGATGAACAAGTTTTAAAAACATCAACAAAATCCAACTGAATGCCAAAAAATGTTGCGATTGCCGGATTCAAGGTGACCCGACATACTGTACTTCCACTTTACTGATAATCAGTTCAGAATAGGATCTCTTAATAAAAAATCTAAAAAAAAAATTTTTTTCCAAAAATTTTTTTTTTCAAAATCGAAAAAATCTGGTAGGGTCGGGAGGGTAGCGGTAGGGTCGGGTGGGTAGAAACATACATATTTTTTTTTGGCCTTACCAGATAATTTTAACAATGAATGATCAGAATGTGAAATGGCTCTGGTTCATGGTTTGAAATGGTTGCCTGGTTTCTTCTTATTGATATTGTGTTAATTGTTTGAAACAGCAATGGTATGGTATGTTTTATTTTGAATTAGTATTTTTCTTTAAAAACAGTTTTACTGTTACACTCCATGAAAGGTTGGTGACCTCTTTGAGTCGATAGCGCTGTAAAACCTAACATTAGCATTGAAAGGTTGGTCATAAATCTGTGTTACCTAGTGAATTTTATAGTACATTTTTTTTCAAATATTGAAATTGAATTGTTAAATTTTATATTACTCAAAAGTATGGAAACTGCTTGAATTCACATTTTATTACTTTGTGGTTGGTACAAATCAAAATATGAAGTAAAATTAAAGATATGATTCTGTCATGTTTTGATTCACCACATTAAATTAGAATATATCTTACTGGTTTTCTATTTAATGCTGTTAGCTAAATCTTGCAATTTACAATTGTGTATGCTAGTTAAGTGATGGGCAGAACATCTTGATTTTCAGAAAAGTCTTTTACTGAGAATCAAAGTATTTTTTGGTATTGATAGCTTGTTGAACATACTTTCGAGTTCTGAGAATAAAAAAAAATGTGGATATTGATGGCTTGTTGAATGTACTCTTGATTTTCAAGTGTTGTGATTGAAAAACAATTATTGTAGTAATGTATTTAAGAAGTTTGTTGAATTTTCGTGTCAAGTATCTAACAAGGCATAAGTATCTTAAAGAAAAGATACTTTTGATTCTCAGACCTTATTGATTGAGTATTGCTGATTCTTAGAATTATAAATATCGCCCATTCTCTAATAATATTAGTAAGTGTACTTAAGAATGATACTGTTTTTGCTTACACAGGTTCCTGCTAGGGCAGAGGAGATCACTATACCAGCAGATGTGACACCAGAACATGTGCCTACCTGTATTGTCGACTACTCAGGTTTGATCTTTTTCTTTATTGTTGTTTATTATTTTTACAACTTCCCTGATAATCTTGATCTCTTGTTTAGTTGGATACCTATATTTGTTAAACTTATTTATTGATTACATAATAATGTTTTCAGTGTTGCGGAGCTGGATTTAAATTTCCCCCACTCTGGACCTTATAACAAGCTCCGACTCCAAACATCCTTCCAAATTCTGATTTAAGTCATATTTGTTTAACATGAACTGTTTCAGTAGTAGTGTTTGTAGTAGTAGTAGTAGCATTGATCAACTAAAAGTGTCATTTTACTTTTAATGATACATTTAAGGAAATGTAAAGAAATTTGTGTTTTTTTTTAGCAAAAATGAAAAATGCTCACAAAAACACTGAGAACTCAAACTATTGACTCATTATTCAATGGTTGCAGTTGCTAATTATTTTGCTCTTGGGTATATAATAAAACGATTAACACACATTTTTAATTTGCTGTCCTTTTTTGCTATAAAATTTTAACCGTTGTAAGGAACTTATCCACTCGCTGTCTTTAGACGAGATTTTTACGATTTTTTACTATGGTAAACTTTAAGTATTGTGTAAACTATAATGACTGTCTGTTTTGCCCAACAGCTCAAGATCAGGATGAGTCTGTATTACAAGATGAGATACACAAGGCTAGTGTTGTCTGTGTCGTTTATTCAGTCATTGATGAAGACTCCATACAGAGGGTATGCTTATTATTTGATACTTGACCAGTTTTTGTTGAAAATATTTCGTTTCATATAAATGATTAATATGCTTTTGCTGCCTTGGCTTAGTTTCTCTACAATATTTATGGCACCCGGTTTCAAAGTTTTCAATGTGCAATAAAGTTTGTATTGACACTGATCTAGAAAGTATTCATTTGATTCCACTTAGTTTTCTCTAAATTTTGATATTACTTTATCTTATATCTATTTTGATAATTTATGTGCATTACTGGGCTAACGAAATTTCTATCTCAATATGCTTTTTTTCTTTCATGCTTCTCATAAGTTCTTCCAGTCAGAATTGGCACCCTTAAGTTTAAATTCTGTTAATAACTTGAAGTTAAATATTACGGTAATTTGATTTATATATTGAGCTCTTGGTAATAGGTGATGTTGACTGTGTCAATCTTACTTATAAGGGGTATGATAAGAGAAAAAATTCTGTAAACCAAATTGGTGAACTTTTGCACAACTGCTGGGACCAGGTGATTCTTTGGATCTATTAGTATACTATGGATGACAGGAGTTGTTTTCTCGCCATATATTTGTATCAAATTAGGCAATTTGTTCATTATTTATTTTTCTCTTTTCATCCTCATTGTATAGCTTACCACATACTGGCTACCTTTCTTAAGACACACACTTGGTGAAGATCATCGCACTCCAGTCATCTTGGTAGGGAACAAGGTGGATATGACAGATATACAGACACTAGAGGTAAATACTTGAATATCTCTTAACTTTACTGCACCTGCAAACTTGTACTTGCTTAACCTATATTTTTGGGTGATTATTTTTCATGCCACATTACTGATTATTATCATGCATTTTTAAAAGTTAACATCTCCAATTCTATCCCAAGGGTTAAGCTTTAACATTTGCTTCATAATATTACAAGGAATCTTGTTTCTGTGATTTTTGTCACTCTAATTTTTTACCATAGGCTAATTGTAACTAAAACCTCCCTTTAACAAAATATATTTCTGCTGGCATGATTTGCCTCCATCTTCATTAACTTTGAAGTTAAGATTTGTTTTAAATGTTGTTTTAGCAAAGAGTTTGTAGGGTTAGTAGATAATTCAGGGTTGCAACTTATCAGCCTTAATGCTGAAAACATTAAAATAATTCTATTTTGCCATATGTATGGCTTGATTAAAAAGCTCCACTCACATTGTGTTTCAGCTGGTGGTAACCCTGTATGTACAAAGCATTTTATCCCATTGGATGATTGTTTTTATATTTTAGTTTTCTTTAATAAAAATAGTAGTTATTAAAAATGATGTACAATTTATTATTATCAATGTGAAGCTTATAGAGAATGTGCTTTAAGGAATACAATTATGTTGATTACTTTTGGCTGTTTTTTTCTTCTTTTTTTAAATTGCTTTCATCCTTGTCAGAAGAAAACGAGACAACATGACTTCTCTGATTTTAGTTGCTTTCTATTTTGTACAGCATATGACAAAATATTAGCATCCAAAAAACATGCTTCCTTTCTAAGACTTTCCTCCATTCTCTTAATTTCATCTCCTTAAGCTTGCTTTTGTTCCATGGTCATAGTTATTTCAATCTTTCCACATAAAGAGACGTAAGGTTAGTGACCCATTGGCGGTAAGGCCGCTTGACCGATTGCTTTGGTTATGAGAAAATTTGAGTTTATATGAACACTAATGATTGGTATTTTTTGCTGCAAACAAGAGTGCCCTATTTTTTGGGATGAATTCTGGTTCACTCCCTCAAACTATGTACTATTTCCATACTTTGATATTTTGCAAAATTAAGATGATATTTCTTCTTTTTGCTACCCAAGTATAAATTGCCAGCATGTTTTTTGTTGAAAAAAGTTTCAAACTTTTAAGGCGATGCTAAGTTCTCAGTTTGGTTCTCATTCAAATATATCCATGTATCTACTATGTTTTCGACCCACCATTCAGCTACTTTTGATATACTTTCAGGTTAAGGAATATTACAAAGAAAAAAAGTTAGTGTTACGATATTTTTTTTAACAGTTGAATCTTTTTGTCTTATGCAATGCATCACATGACATTTGATTGTTCTTAAGATCGTATGTTGTATTGTACGTACCTGGGGCCATCATTATTACGTTTGCTTAAGCACCAAGTCTTTTTATAGTTTGGATTATATGGATCATCCAATTCCATGCTTTATTTAATTATGTAGCAATATATTTATTACTTTTTTAAGTGCCTTGCTTTTCCTTGTTTTTTTCTTTCATTTCCTTGTATCTTCTTCTCTTTTCTGTATCTTTTCTTTATTGATGTGTGTGTGATCTCATGTGCATAGTGATTGGGAAAGCAATATCTATTTGGTTCACAGACACTGTTTCTTAATAAGAGGAAGATGAGTTATTCTCTTAAGGACTATCCTTGTTTGTGCACTATAAACAGCTTTGGTTCTTTATTAAGGGCTGTAAACGTTGTGTTTCACACTGTGAAATATGATCAATTCAATTTCTTACTTTTTCAACAAATTCAACCTGTTGATATTTACAAACTTTCAATCACAAATCATAAAACATTCATTAGCAAGGTGATTGGTTGGTTTGAATATACAGTCAAAACTTACTAAACAACCATATGCCTATCACAGCCAGTTAGTAGTCGACCCTTTTTCATTTTTAAAATTAATTTCTTAAATGGCCACATTCAGCAGTGGTCGGTTGAGACAGGTTTGACTTAGAGCACCAATTCTAACAAGTTGCTTGGTATTTCAATTTTGCTGTTACAATAATATGTTGCTTTAGTAAATTGCTATCTTAAGTGTGGATATTTAAAAAAGAGATTGATAACAATCTGTTTTGTAAGGCCAGCTATATATACAAAAACACAGTCAATTCATTGTTGTTTTTTTCAAATTTATTTGGTTTGTTTTGCTCTCACCTGTCAGTCTCATGGTTTCCATGTTTTGAATACTGCAGTATTCAATGACACAAATTGCCCCCATTTCTCTCTGTTCTGGCTTCCATGCACCAATTCCTGTAGACTCAGGACACTGGCAATGTTTTCTATGAGATAGTTGATCTACCTCTTTCCCGATTCACCTCCCTCTTGCCTTGAAACACTGGTGCCACAGCTTATTTAAAAATTAAAGTATAGTCAATTATATTTCTTGGGTACATTATTTGAAACCCATTATGATTTGTAAGGGAATGTATGTTTATATTGAAACAAAAATTGACTTTATTACCAATTTGTCATTTTATCAGATTTATTTAGATGTTAGACCATTGATCAGAGGGTCATTTTATTATTTGTGTTGAATTAGAGATTGAATAAAAGAACAAAAGTATGTACTCAGCATGAGGGTTGTATATCTGAACTCATAACAATAGTTGAAGTAAAGACATTGGATCACTTCAAGGGTCAGATGGCTGTGTGGTTAGTAAAGGTGTCTGTGTCAAAAGTGGAAGGTCAGGTGTTCACATCCCAGGTGAATGCCAAATAAGCAGGTTCGACTTTTTTAAAGTCATGATATGATGTTGAGCAAAATGAGAAACAAAAAGTGTTGAGTATATGGTTTAAGAAGTTTTTAATTGATTTTTTTCTTTGTGTCTACAAAGTGGCTAACTTGTTCTCCTATTTCTGCATTTCAGAGTATTCTTCCAATTATGAATGACTTTGGTGAGGTTGAAACATGTGTAGAGGTAAGTCTGCTTTCTCAACAATTAGAGGCATCACTGAACCAATCAACTATTTATATGTTTTTTGAAAGTGTAATTCACAGAAATGTTTAAGTTTCAATTAAAATAACTGGGTTTTAAAGTCATAATTTCAAAAGAGTTTAATTTTGAGATCGTACTGGTTTATTAAATGTTGTTAAAAGTCATTATTGGCTTGTTAAGTATGTTATTTATTTACAGGAAGTGGTTAGATTCTTCATTGAATCTAAGTTTTTATTCCTTCAGTAACCCACATGAGTCAAATTTCAAAATCTTCTAGTCCTAAAAATTCTTGCAATCCTTTTTCCATCAGTGTTCAGCTCGCACCTTGAAGAACATCAGTGAAGTGTTCTACTACGCCCAGAAAGCTGTGCTCCATCCTACAGCACCTGTCTACAATCCTGATGAAAAGGAAGTAAGACATTTTTGTTAAAATAATGCTAACGTGTGTAATACAGTGAGACAAAGATCAAAGCTACACTCATAGTTCTCTTAATAGACAAGTGACCTTTATGCAAGTTGAAGGACTTAAGATAATTATAAAAACAAAGAACTAGTAGAAGTAGTGTTCATACTTCAATTTACTTTATGCCCTTACTTCAATCATTTTTAGTTTGGTTTGTTTGAGTTTGAAAAATGATGAGAGAATGTGATAATTTTTGCTACTAGAATGATCATGATATGCGTAAGCATTGATTTTTGTGGACAAGTACCTACATAGTGGGGTGATGGCCAGGTTTCTCACTCTGAGCACTCAAGATCCTGTTCTTATGATGACAATGTTGGTTCGACCCCCACAATGTGAAAAATTGTCATGGTTGAAAATGTGTAGATTATGGCCATCTTGGTATGTGGTGACGATGCTCACTCATAATGTGAAATAGATTTTATCATTAGTGTTGCATGTACCTCTAGATTGTGCTTGGTAGGCAATGAAATGTATCTCTTTTCTGCACACTGAGTGCCTTCTGAAGATGGAGAGACAATCTCTAACAGTCTTAAGTGGAAAGCATTGTAATTGTAGCAACTGGAAAGGTAAATCAAAGGCACTCCTTACAGCTGTTAACTCATCCTCATAAAGAACACAACCCAGTTTTCTTTGTAACATGTGTACTTTTAGTGCTAGAATAGCTGAGAAATGAGTCACAACTAGAAGACCTAATTAGGGATGTCAGCAGACATAGAAGGCTTAGTTTCCAATGGGTTCCAGTACACAAATAAATTATGTATGGAGTTATACTTTTTGATGTCAATAACCAAGGTTGTATGTACACATCTAGATTTAAAATGTCTTCAAACGGTGTTGATTGATAACATATGTTTTTCCCCCAGCTCACACATCCAGCTGGGCGGGCATTAACAAGAATATTCAGAGTAAGTCATCTTTTTTCTTGAATGTCATCTAAAAAGTGTGTAATACACACGTCTTTGTCTGAAAAATAGATTTTATTTTTTTGCTTAAGTCTATGATTATGTTTTGTTTTGTGTCTGATACAAATTATCCACATTGAACTGTAACTGAAGTAGTTTTTTATAACAGGATTTCATCAAATAATCTTACTATTTGAAATATCAACTATCTGGTGTTACATGTTGAAATAATTGTTTTTGTCAATGTCTCCCCAGATCTGTGATTTGGACAATGACAATCTACTATGTGACGATGAGATCAACATGTTTCAGGTAAATAAAACAGAATATGTGGATATGTTTTTAGAGTGTCTGTAGATTAAACATATTTGGAAAAAGACAAAACTATGTCCCATTTATAAAGATTTGTTTTCTTTGCAGAACACAGAAACTGAAGTTAGTCTTTATTTTAAAGATTCTGTAAAGATTAAATTGCTGAACAATATATTTTCTTAACACCGCAGATTCTGTGTGCACTATGATATTGTAATAATTCTCTATTATATGTTTTTGGATTAAGCAATTTACACAGTAATATGCATATACACTATAATAGATTAACTGCTCACACATGATCCCTTAAGCAGACCTGCCAACCCTTACGCCCCAGCGCGTATTTTTACGCGATCGCTATCAAATTACGCATTACACTACGCTTAACCCTTTTTACGCGACGCCGTTCCTCTTCCTTGATTCCGTAGAAAAAATCTTTATATTTTATATTGTCTTTGGGTTTGAGTTCCAAATCGAGTAAACAATTGAAACTTGTTCGAGTTCCTACTTGACTAGTCGGAAAATGTCATAAAAATAGTAATAATACA
>JAUUEB010502366.1:0-10290 GCA_032362205.1 Clione limacina
AAAGAAAAGTATGGGTAACATTGTAGTTCAGGATGTAATAATTTTTTCACAAAATGTAACCTTGGCTTGTGAATGACCCTTATTGTTAAAATAAAAAATTGTCAAAACAGTTCTAGGTAGTTCAAAATTAAAATGAGCAAAATAAATATAAACAGATTCATAATAGGGGGAGAATGTAACAACAAGTCAAAGAAAGTGCCACAGTTTGTATCAACACATTTTTTTATCGGTCAACAGTTTTATACAATTCTTCAAACGCTTTCCATCAAAACATTTCAAAACAATTGAACTGAAATCATAAAAAACCCTCTAAATCTGTTATTGCTCATGAAATATCACGGTTGCTTGACACATTCAACACACAATTATCTGAATGTACAACTCTTTGATCCCCAAAGCAACCAATATCAAAATTAATTGTAAGAAGATTCGCCTACAACACATTTGCTTAATATTCCATTTACTTTACGTTCAGAAATAGATACTGCTTAAGGCCTAAAGTAGGGCCAGATAATAATCATAGTCGATTTTCTAATAGACCTATAAGCTCCAGCGGGAACTTTTGCTATCCTTGTGACTATTTTAGGGCCCATATCAAAGGGCATGATTTAGGTCAGAATTCGCCTTTTATTATGTGTTTAAATGCTCTATTTTACCAGTCCATACATCTACTGAATGTTTCAACTGAAATAATCATTTACAGTTAATCTTCCGCTTCGGCCATTGTATTTTAAATTAGAAACATAATCTGATGTTGTTTGTCTTTAGATTGTCCTCCAGATGAGATAATGTAATTATTACTTACTTTACACCCTCTTTGTACTTCAGACTATGTGTCTCTCACGCAATAACTAAAATTGCAACAACCTGAAGCATAGGCATCAACGAAAACACAATCTTCTGTTTCCAAAATTATAATCAGACCAAATTGATTTGAAACATTGTTTAAAATGTTGCAAACTAAGCAGACTCAAAGCAGACAACCATATAAAAAGGGGACAAGTTTCTAATTTCATATCGTTCCTGGTTTACTGTTACAGATTACTGCACATCCTGATAATGTTATTCTTCGTTGTTAAAAATATAAACGACGAACACTGCACAGTGCGTTTGCTTTCAGTGTCATAATTCGTTTGTATGTGTTACCTTACCTTCATAATTTCTCCGACGGAATCATCCAGAATATAAAGAAGAACTCTTTAAGTTGTAATCACACACACATTTGACCTTTTATTCCACCTATGTCAAAAAGGCATGTGCATTTTAGTTTTAAACAAAAACATAACTGAGAAGTATATTTGACGGGTTTTTACCTACGTAAGAACATTTTGAGATCCAGGTGAATCGTGATCATGAAATTAACTACATACTGATAATAAATAATGAATATAAATTGACTACCTTTGTGTACTTCCTGTCATACTTCCTGACATAACGCGATTTTCTAATCAATAAGTGAAAATGAGTACGTGCGATAGACAAAATAAGCTACGGAAATTGGCAATCTTATTCAATACTGTCATGTATTATTTATGGATCCTTGAATTTGACTGTTAATCACGCCTACATCTCAATAACAGTATAATAATTATAAATTTGATTAATATTGATTGTGATTATAATCTTTAAAGAATATCTAGAAAGAAAACTGTTCAATTAAAACAAAATGAGTAATTTCAACCTAAAGGAATTTTGCATTAGGAATATCTTATCATTCTTCGTGGGGTTAACTTTGAAAAGCAGTCAGCGTGATGAAAATTGTTTTACGTCTTTGTTTCCGGCAATACTTTTTTGAAAATGACAAAAAGTTCATAATAAAGAATCATAAAAAAGGAGTGTAATTTTGTTTGCGTCATTCTAGGTTATTGTCTGTGTATAGAAATGTGAGGGAGATAACAAACTATAAAAGGTGCAATAAAACGTCACGTTGTGGACAAAACGGCTGACAAAGTTGGAGGTTGGTGGCCTTAATATCATTGCCCTATGAGATATGTTAAATGATTTATAGCACTATGAGCAGAGTCACAGATTAGATGTGTTTCAGTATGTTTCTAGGAATGTGTTCAGAGTTTTGAATACTAGAAGTCCTGTTAAGGTCGGATACACAATTGTGCCTTCTTATGTCCTTTGATTTCTACCCTAAACCAAACTTACAAACACATACACATACACACGTAGACATATGCACACACGTACGCACACACAACATACAACAAAAGCACTGTGATTTTTTATTAATTACCAACAATCTATTTTATTATTTATTTTATGCATTATATAAACATCATCAATCGTGGTCCTTTTCGACATCGAAATTTCCCTTAGCATGAGGGCGGACATATCTATAATGTATAACAGATGGTATAAATATCATTGATGATAAAATCAAAATTTCATTATGACAAGGTAATATTGCATTTTGACAAGGTAAAATTTACCTTGTAACAAGGTCAAATTTACATCGTGACAAAGTGGGATTTACATTATAAACTTAATCGGATTTACTATGACACAGAATCGGAGTTACATTATCATAAGTAAGTTTTATTTTATGACAAGCGGACACACAATTTGTGTTGTTTTTACGGAAAGTATATATCTTTTGATAATAACCTATTTTAAAGAAAGCCGTTTTCATGTTTTTTATAGTGATGTAATGCATTTGCGAAAAGAGCAATACAATATTTGTTCAAATGAGGTAACCTTTGTATACTGAGTTTGCATGAAGCTGTACAAAGTCATTGTGTAATTCTGGGCAACGCTGGGTATACCCGGATTTTATACATATTTTATCTGCCAAATTCAGTGTTTTATTTGTCTTTTATATCGATCTTTTTGTCTACTTCTAAAATCATTGCCTGTTTCGAGTTAGCTCTCGTTAAAGATGTAACATATTTTATTTTCTAAACGAAACATTCAGATTAAACAGTAACACGTATCAGGATAAAAGAACTCAAACATAATATAAAACAGAGTTATAACTAAGGGCAAATAAAATGACATATTTACTAGAGAAATACAAATGCGAAATGAAGTAGGACGCAAATAGAATATTGCTCAATAGAGAACAAGTTCTGATACTAGAATCAGAGTGGAAAGAGAAGTAGAATGTGATGAGGTGTGATACAAGTGTCATCCCGTGTGACAAGGATGTGTCGATACCTACTTCACATGTCTCTTAGAGTGTGAGTGAAGATTTCTGACATTTCGTTCCCCACTACGTAGTATGGTTTTAAGGGGAATACTTGAAGAGTTTCTTCGTGCCTAGTCATTACGTTCGCTTGCATTAGAGGCCTTAGATAGTTCCAAACTTGTGAATCAGCTTCTTGAATTTATTCAGAAGGAATTTTTTTTTAAATGTGCCACGATTTCAACTTTTAACAAAATATTTATTATTTTGAACATAAGTATATGAAGATGTTCGGTAACGTAAAAAAAGACAGGTGTACTATGTTTGTTTTTTGAGTGAACGAATGATACAAACAAAGTTTTGTAATGAGAAAGGCGATCCTTCAATCCTTCCTCCTATCTATACCGACAAGGGGGGGTATAAACATAGATAACTTAACCAGTTAATACAGCACATTATCGTTATAAACATTTTTCAAGACATTTCACTGATATAGAGAACACAACAAAATCAGTACACGTTACATTACTTATCTTAACTATATATTGGGTGATAATTTATATTTTTTGAATGATCTTAAATTGAGATGTGTGATACATATCAAAAGATATAAAATGATCTTGACTAATTGTCTCATAATATGAACAGACACAGCTTTTCTCAGCTAAGACAATTTTAAAAGAATGTTAATGTACACTAATTTTTATCCTTATGTCAATTTTTTTTTAAATGTAGTGTTAATTCGTGTTTAAAATAAGAACACAAACATAACATAGAAGATTAATTGACTAAAACCCAATTTTTTATATAGTTGCTTATTCATATCTAGAAACAATTAATTTCTTACCAATACAGTTGTCACAGTAACTAAATGATCTACTTGAAAACAAATGCATCCAATTATTTAATCGGTCTGTTTTGTGAACAAAACGTATCCAAATGAAAAGGCAACTCAGACAATGTCGTTCAACCGGAGAGTTCATCATTAGTATATTTGCACAATCATAAATTTCGAAATCTAGATCCACGAACCAATAAGTGTAACAATGTGTTGCCATGCTTGAAAGTGACCAATCAGTTTTGAGTACGGATTGGATAACAATGTTCCCAGGGACTATAGTAGTATCACATCTGTGACACCAGTTAACTTCGTCATCAATAAGTAATGACATGTGTCCTTAACTTCAAAGAAAACGACTGAGAGCAATATTTACCATATTATTCAACTAAATCTGGGGTAAACACGTTGGACCAAATTGACACATTTCCCTGTCATAACGTTGGAAGAGGAACATATTTCATTTCAAAAATCAACAGCTGTCGTCTTGTAAAAAGCAGCTGTTCTACTCACAATAACAATCTATGGCGATAGTCAATTTGTGGACAAAATTAGTACGATTCGGAATGACATCCAATAGTTTGTCTGATTTGAATATGTTGCTATGTTACAAGTTGAGGTTAATCGCATGATGAATCTAAAAACATTATATATACAAACAATGTAAACAAATTAAAGTAAAGTTTGGATATGATAGTTTATTTCTCTTTTATAGGCCAAATATGAAATTATGCAATGTTTTGTTATCGTCGACCGCTTTGCCTCAAAACAAGTTGGTCAATTGATATACGTTGACTCTCGTGGATTTTGTTTTGTCCATATTGGATCTACGTGCAATTAGTGTTCGTAATAGACCACTTTTGCATTAACTTTAACCGCCAATATATTGAAATATAACCATTGACTACGTGTTCGTTTGTAAATCATTATGTAGACAAATTATTTCAGACAGATTTACATTACAAATGAAAGATCCCTTGGGCCAAATGTTGTAATATGCCTAAATGTAATGGTAGATTGGCTTATTTCTTAAGTTAACAAGGATGTGTAACAAGTTTGATTAAACTTTTGAATAATTAATCTGTTTATCTTGTATTTTGATGAAGAGGAAGGGAATTATAGATGAAGGGTAACTTTGATCGATTGTAAGTCGTTGGTTTTTATCAGTGTTCAGAACATTGACGGACGATGAATGATTTATAATGTGAAAATAACAAACTAAAATATTCTCTTTTGTTGTTGTTCTTGGTTATGACTAAGACAAGTTTTTTTTAAATGAAGACAATATTTAAGGGCCATATTAAAACACCAACTCCTAGATTACAAATAATTATTTTGTAAAGATCACATTTTCAGCTTATATAATACTTTCCAACATATAGACAATACTGAGCTTTAGAATATACTGTTTGACTTGAATTCTATTTTTTTGCGGGGAACGCATGAAGAATTCTTGCTAATATACAATCTTTCGACATATAAATTGGCTACATAGAATATCACTTGTAAAATTTCCATCTTTTAAAACATGTTATGAAACAGCCACAAAGTTCAATTTTTTTATTTTCAACCAGCCACAAAAATTGCACAACAAACTATCATTACATTGAAAATATCCTTATTTGTGTATTCAATCGCAAGATGTCGGTTGAATCTGATCTTAATGCACGAACATGCTTACAGAAGCTTAACCTGTCAATGTTTATAACAATTAGTGATTGAGTGTTCCAGATGTCACAAGAATCATGGATTTTAAACATTTTAATCGGTAAAAACTCTTTTACGAAAAAACTTAAGGTAATACATCAGGAGAGCAGGTGTGCTTTTTTGTCAGAACACAACATATAGAATGAAGTTTGTGTCTCCCATTTACATTTCGACTCGATACAAAGTCATATCAATACATAAGTAACATTGATAATGCAGCTTGAAATCAAGTCTTATTTTTATAACACATTGATTGCCTTTGAATATTTGTCTGTGTATAGTTTAATAAGCTTTTTGTCTGTCAAATATAATATAATAACAATATCGATTGAAAGCAGAATTTGCATTCGCATTTAATCTCCGTCTATGTTATTACCCCTGCTTTTTCAGTACCTGCTTATTAATGTGTATTGTTAGTGGTTTAATGGTGTAGAAGTTTTTCAAAATCATAAATTTGGAAATACAATCAATTATGACGACTCAAATGTATATTGTTTTCGAAAGAATGTTTAAAACGTAAGGTGCCATTGCGGTACTTATGTTACTGCCTCTTGGTAAGTGATATATGACTGTTATCTACTATGTTGCATGCTGGTCTGTAAATGCACCTATGATCCGCCCTATATACGAAGGGTTAAGATTATTTTTGATTAATATGAATTGGACATTCAGTCTCAATTTGAGTTATACATTCATTGCTTTTTAACGTTGCCTTATTATCACTCTTTTCAATTTCTCATTTTACGATTTAAAATCATTTAAGGTTTTTCAACCAGCTAAACTAAGCCTCGTTATCTGCGTTCTGTATATTACTTGTATACAGCACATCAGAGCATGTGGCAGAAACAATTAACATTAAAGTTCAATCGATAAACATTGATTGGTAATTGTATAATTAGCAATTACTGTAATATCGAAAGTAGTAATGTATACAGTGTTGACTTTAACGATACAGTTTTGATAATGATGTAGTAATTCAGTAACTAAAACAAGGGGGTAACATGTTTTAACCGTACTCAAAATATGCTGTGTTGTCGTACCTGCTTTTGAAGGGAAGCTTTTTTATATTATATTCATGCAATTCTGTTTTAACAATTTCTCCCTTTAATCATAACTCAATTCCATAACTTTGCAGTTCCATCTCAATGCTATTTCAAAGCATTTCAGAGTTCTTTCACATCAACTTAATAACAATCCAAAAGACGGAAACGTCTAAAATATTATAACAGAGACATAATGTGTTACGTCTTTAACATTAATGTTTAAAGAGACATAAGTTATCAGGCATATGTCATACATTTGATTGTGATTGTATAACATAATTTTTATTATCTTACATTTTTAACAACCGACGAATCTTGTTTTAAAACTCGAGCCAAGTCAATTGATATTTATTCTTTTTGAAACTAAGTATTTAATAACATTTAACATAAAAAAAAACTGGTAACATGGATCGCAGAATGATCTTAGGTAAAAATGTAACAGTGTTATACGTCATATAAACTAACACTAAGTATATTATACTTTTTTTTAGAATTCCGTTAGAACTTTTCTTTGAACTAAGTACTATATAACTTATAACTCATCTTGTAATTTGGTTATTCCCCGAACACAATTAAAACATATGTTGCTGATACTTTAGTCATACAACTAGAAAAAGAACTGTCTAACTATTGCAACTAATTTTAATGTCTTTTTTAATTTGTTTAAATTACTGGTGTACTTTGTTATATGATCCTCTTTCTTTTTTTTAGCAGAGGTAACTTGTATCACAACTTATTAAACTTAAAAAAAGATAATCAAAAGAAAAGTTAAACCTTTGAAACTAAATTCAATCACTACTATTATATTTTTGTAACATCTTTGCTCTTAGTCATACCAGCCATTTATCGTTTTAGCAAAAGTAACTTATGGCCAATAATTATAATGGGTTAAAACAGGTTTAATTTTATTTTTAGACTCAAGGTATGTTAATTTATTCCTTAAATCATCAATATAGAGCTGACTTCTATTAACTTTTCCCGAAAAAGACCTGTATGCACTAAATAGCGTTCATCACTTTGTTATTCCTTGTTCTATAACCAATGTTACGTAATCCTTAGTTCTTGTTTTATAAATAGTACTGACATCAGTCATAACATAAAAATGTATTGCCTTCTACTTTTCACATATTATTATTAGTACTTCTTCACGTTTTGAATTATGGCAGATATTTCTTTTAACTGCTAAGGTTGACATTAATTTTGTTTTGAAACAGTAAATACAGTTATACAAAGTTGACCTCATGGCAATCGCTTTTTGATAAAAGTAACTTGTAACCATATTCCAAAACTGATTCTGGGGGTGGGGGGGGGCTAATATAAGATTTCCCTCTACATCTAAGCAATGAATCGGCTCATCCTGAGTTAATTATTCTTTGGGTCAATAATAAATAGCAAATGGTCAAGAGATATTCTAAGTCGTCTCGAGGGGTAAAGAGTATAAAAGGGGTCGCTCGTTACTGAAAGAGACTTAAGAAAGTTCGATAACCAGTGGTCAGCTGGTCAATCAGTAGGTTAAGCGCACTAACATAACAAGTTGTCGTGTGGCTAAAACACTGAGTTTTTTGTAATTGTCTCGACAAGTCGTCAAGAGCATTCCCGATCAATACTGAAGACTTGATTTATTGCCCGTTGGTAGGCATTTACACGTGCAGTTTTGTATTTTTTGATCCCCAAAATTGTTCTCTAATTATAATAAATAACAGGGTATTTTGAGTAATGAGAGTGCAAATAAACTCTTACCACACACACTCACCCTCCCCTAGGCCTAATCAAAGTAATATTAAAACTAACATTCTATATTTTTTCATAACTGTGAACTTTATTTTAACTTTCTTTAGTTACTGAAAAAATGAATATCTAATGTTAGGTACAAAGAAACAAAAGAAATCAAAAGGAAATCAATCATTATTGCAAATTGATATGATAATTCTTTCCCGTCCCCGAAATAATTTATTTTCATGAAATACCGTAAATATTCCGTGGTGAATTACTCTATAGCATAGTTATCAGATACATGCCTAAGTTATTGTCTTCCTTTTTTTAAGGCAGTTAAAAAAGCATCAAGTTAAAAAATACCCAAATCACTGATTTGGCAGACTAAACATTATTCTTGCTCTTGAGTAATAAGGATATTTAAAAGGTCAATCTTCAAGGTATTCCTCCTTATGGCAGTTCGTATTTCAGCTATCAAATTATTGGTTAACATGACCTAGGTAATTATCTTATGAGCGATACGTCATGTATAATCTTATTGTAAAAAACATATCTGGTGCAGACATAAATAATCATTTTGTTGTTAACATAAAAAAGAGCTACTCACCTCGTTCTGTTTGTATTGATCACCTCACAATGTACTAAACAGATGTTTCACAAAATAACTTGCCTTTATATACTCTTATGTTGCGTGTACCATGCTCCATTAATTGTGGTAGACCGATTGTTATCTGAAAGAAGCAAACACAAACACTGAAATTAAAACCGAATTAATAAGTAATCGAATTATGTTGATGCATAGGCTTAACTTTTTAACACTGTAACTGTCTGCAATTGAGACTACTAATTTGACGTAATTCCCATTCCAATGAATCGAAATCAAAACTACTTACATTGTGCAGTTGATAACCAAATATACCACAAATAGTTTTGAATACGTTTTAAAATAGTCAGTGATATTACAGGGGGTGATAATTAGAGATATATTACATATATTGCCCATGCTGGTATACTCTTATAGAGACACTGAACTGCACTGATTGAGAAATTGTCTATTTCATGAATTATTGTCATGCTATTTTTGAAATATAATAATTTGATATCTTCAAAAACAGCACTCCAATAACGTCATACAAAAAAAACTCGAGTTCGTGTCACAAGTCTTTATTAACAGTAGTAGAGCTATCATAGTATGAACGAAAAATTACCATCAAAGTAAAACCAAATTAAAAAGTAGTTGATTACCATTATTGTGCAACATTAGCTTCACTTTCTGAACACAGTCATTGTCTGAATATCGTGTCCCATTTTGATGTCAGAACTGAGTTATTGAACCGAAATAACCAAAACAAATTAATACAATTCAGCACAAATAGCTTTGAGTAATGGTTTTCTAACAGTCGGTGTTATCGATTCTTGACAGACAATATGCATTAGTCATACTGCTCTATACTATGTTATTAAGTAGACAATGCAATGCACTATTATCAAAAAATATTATTGTAACAAACTAAAACATTGTTTGAATTGAACAATTATTATCACATGTTATTTTGGTTATCAACAATAATTTGAATTGAGAAATCTTATGTGCACAAAAAAGACTTATACCATTATTTGTTGCTATATTTTGAAAAAAAAAATCTTTTGAAAACGCTCTGTCTGCTAAATTGTTCATTATGTTAATATAGTGTTTTTTGTTGGTTTTGTTGGTTTTGTTTAAAAAAAGTTATTTATAATTATTATTTAGGGGCAACAAGAGTAGCACAGGTGGACCTGTAAAAAAACATTTTTCAGAATGTGCCAGGCAAAAGGTCAATATGGAACACATTGAAATGTTGGCATCAACAGATAAAAGT
>JAUUEB010502377.1:0-18334 GCA_032362205.1 Clione limacina
AATGGGATGTCCCCTCAAGAACCGAGTGTTATGAATATTCGCTAAATAAGCCAATAATAATATATAATATAACAATGCAGATTAGAGGTAGTTTACATTTCCCTGCCTAAATAGTGTAAAATGCATGTAAAAGAATATATACTTAATTGGTCGTTATACATTCTCAGCAATCCCGATTGAGACTTTATTATACTTTAAAGTCAAGGGCATGTAATATTGCGTTATTGAATCTTAACAAACACCTTCAACATTAATGTAGTTTTTGTAGCAATCGTGTTAATTACTTTTTTTCCTTTAAAAAACGGTAGGAAAATAGAAGTTAAACAATGTGTTTTTGCTTCCACACATCACACATACTTTGTGCTATCTCGAAATCTTGACATATTATATCCCAAGCTGTGCAGGTGTTTCTTTATTTTTTTTAATCTTAATCTTTAGCTCATCTATTATTAAGAAGCCAAAGATATTTATCTCTTTATTTTTACCGTTAATTAAGGACTCAAATAAGAGTTAGTACGGTAATCGATATTTCACTGATTGATTGATTTTTATGTAAAAAGGTGACTTTGAGCCATATATAATAACAGGGGGCACCTGCCACATGCAAGTTTATTATCTTTGCCGTGCATCGTAGGCTTAAAGTTTGGTGGCGCTGCTAATGATTTGGTTTTGTGTCAGGTGGCGTGGAAGCTGCTGGGGGTGCAAGAGCAGCGGTACTGTCGGCACCCCTGAAACCGCAATGCGCTCTGGTGACAACTTAGGATGACACTGGAATATAGCATGTGATGCTTGCTCCTCGGTCACCACAGTTATGTAAGGATGGTCCAGAATGCTTAGGGTAACCAATGTTTATATAACATCCGCTTGTTGGTTATAAAGATGCCAATATTAACAGGGTTTCAGAGTTTTATGTTAATATTTGAATTTTGAATTTGAATATCTTTTTTGTGTAGGCTATCTGCCCTTGACAAGAACAAAATACAAAAGCAGCATGTATTTAACAAATCGAGAACATCAATACTTGATTTCAATAACAATTCCGTCTCTGCTTTTACTCGTCTCTCTTCTATTCAATAACTAATATTTTAAATCATACTAATTCTTTGAATATAAATAAATAGACATCGTTTCTCTAGCATTTATATTTGATATTCAAAACCCCCCAAAAAAACCATCAATATAAATGCATATCATGTGTGAATATCAATAAATGACAAGGAATTACTAAACATGATCCAAGAAAATGAAACTACAGACAGAGGGATGTCTTGTTACCTACTTATATTATAATTGTTTCTACAGATTAGCTTTTGTCCGGTAAATCTTCAGTCTTATAAATTTTTAGAGAGCCAGAATATATAAAGTAAACGGTTATTTTGAGACACTAAAATAGTTTTACAAGTATACGTAGTCGGTTCCTCAACCTTAACCAGAGGGCGAAAAGGAAAGTCTTAAATAGGATAAGGTTCAAGCACGTACTTAATAATGTACATCCTCAACTTAAGATTAAAATCCCATTTTTCCATCAATGCCTTTATGGGGGCTTAAGTATTGATAGCAAAGGAAGTAACAAGTTTGAGGGTGCCAAGGGAGGACATGCGAATGTAAAATATTATATTCATCATAATTATAAGCGTGGGTCCATCTGATCACTTAATTCTAAATTGATTTGACTTCAATTCTAACCAGGACACAAGAACACATTTTCAGGTCAATAATGATAGCGTAACTAGTAACACATCACAATATTGTGTTATAGAAGTCAAAGTATTTGAGTTGTCTCCCATTTCTAACTTGGGATGATCCATTGTAATGTCTTTTACGTCTGCAAATGTTGTATGATCGTCATGAATTGATGTCATGGAGAAATTCATCGATGATCGTTAGCTAAATAGGTTTCATGTTTTCAATTCAATATTATTTTTACAAGAGAAAATTGAGGTTGTCGATTAATGTTGATTATATAAGCCATGATGGAAACACAAGCACTGAAAAAAGACTATGAAATTATTTAGTTACTTATCATCGTATACTTATTATCCTTCCTATCGTATGCAATTGTATCCTAACCAAGATTTCATTATTCGTTAAAAGCATCATAACTCAGCTTTAAAGAACGTATGTCGCATGGTTCCACAAACGGACGTTACAAAAAGTGAGCGGAGGCAAACACGCGTCAGTGGCGGGATCGGAACACGTCCTTCTCGCGTTCCCCCGAGGCTTCAAGGTCTGTGAATTTGGGGATGAGTATATTCAAACACAAAAATAATACCACGAACTGAATGTCAAATAAATCATACGTTTTTCGACTCTTTTGTCATAAACTCAACAATTTGCCGCATCATGAATCTACATTGATATAAATTGAATGTTTATGATTCCTTATCAATCATAAAGAAATTTCGAAAAAAATTAGAATTTGTTTGTGAGTCAAGCATGCGTGTAAACAGAGGCATTGAGTTGGCACTAAGATAAACGTCATCGCAACCGTTAAAGACAAAAAATCTATAACAATATACCCTGAGTTGTATGCATGCTTGCGTCACGATTTCCTCAGAAGTCCTTGAATGTTTTTGGCTGGAGTTTTAACATGTGTTTACAAATATTCCAAAGTGGTACTTCAAGTAATAAATAAATACTATTTGATATGTTATGAATTTATTTTGTTTTTTCCTAAAGTATATACACTGAACTGTATGTATGCTTGCGTGACGATTTCCTGAGAAGTCCATGGATGGTTTTTTCATTATTCCCTAAATAACTTTGTAAAATATTCTAGGTCGCCATCTTACTGAATAAGCGGACGTCAAGGAAAGCACTTATAAAGAACACGTTAACGGAGAATCCGTAAAACCATATTCATATTGAGTGTGCATTATACTATCAGTCCTGTTTAGCAAAGTAATCTAAAGGGTGGCTAACATTTGAACACAAATGTGTGTTTACTTCTTTTGAAAGAACGCAGGGATCCTTACATGGATAAAGATGTTTTTGTATAGTTTAATTTGACTGAGCTTTACACATATTATAACTTACATACCAAAGGTGTATTTCGGATGCTTTAGATATAAATTGGTACATTCTACATTTTTTCAAACAGGTATTGGCAAGGGGGTCCTTTTTAATACTCATTATACATTGGACAAATTGGAATTGGTCTTTAATTCTTCTCCTGTTAAGCTACTTATTAAAAAATCGTGTAACACCGAAACAACGAATTCGCTAGTATAAGATTATTTGGAGAAGAACGATGAAACTCAATTTTGAGTTTTTCTTGTTGCGATAGCAAAATACATAACCCAACATCTAGTTCGCTTTAATGTTCTGTTGCGTTCTTTTAGAAAAAAACGCATATAAACAGTAACACAATTATATCAATATATATAGGATTGTAAACCGGCGTCTTTGTGGGCGTCTAGAGCCTTTAAGATAAATACAAGTCATGGTAAAATATAATAAACAATTTGACAAGACCTAGAGATATGTTCGATATTCATCGACAATACGCGCATTAGAACTAATTATCGTAAGACAAGACTCGGTCCCGACAGATGTTACATATATCATTAAATTACGAATACTGATCTAGTTATCGAATATAATGTAACATTTTTTTGGCATTCATGAGAAATTAGTTCTGTCAAAGAAAATATTCTAAAAATGACATGACACTCACTTTGGGATGTATAAATGTTTATGCTACGTAGGATAATCAATAGTTTATTTGCAATTATTCGAACAATTTATAATTGTCTTGAATTATATCACACAAGGGTTAGATGATTAGATAAAGGAAAACATGTGTGCGGTGTATTCAAAATACAAGACATATAATTTGCTACAGACAAGTATTTTTATAATCATAATAATGGTAGTTTTAATAGAAGTAACACCAGAAAAAGGGGAGAGATAAAACAGATCCAATTTATGTAGAGAGCGATCATTGAGATGCATTAGGAATTAATACTTTATTAATCAGTAATTGGTGTATAAACAAATGTATGACTTTATTGTATATATGAGCGTATGAGTGGATAGACAGATAGAATGAATCAAAAGTCATTGGACATGTTATTGGTAAGTGGGCGGATACAAACGTGAATTGGTACATTTGTGAGCTGATGATTGCACTGATTGGTGAGAGAAATAACCTTTAATGAAGGGTTAGATGGATACATTGATTGATTGATGGATGAAAGTTGTATCAATAAATGAATGCATAAAATAAAAGGTAACATACCTTGTCGAAATACTGAATTGCTACTACTTTTCCTTTTAGGAAAAACAACCTCTGCTTCAGGGAGATAAATTGTCATCAAAGCAGATTGATCTCGTTTAGAATGCCTCACAAACATGTTCTACCCTGGTTTTATTTCATACTCATTCTAAAATTCGTAATTGAAATAACATTCACAGAGGCAACTGCACCCAATGTGTGCAAGCAATAATAATGATGGGTTATTTTCAATAACAAATAATACGTTTGAAGTCAAATGTTCAAAAACTAAAATATCAATTTGCTTTTAGTTTAAAGTTACCATTACACAACATAATCTACTGTTCAAAAGTGAAAAGGGTGATTTTACACCATGAAATCTATTTGTGTGGCTAAAAAGGACTAAGAAAAACAAGTCAACAAAAAATCCAATATTGGAAAATCCCACAACGCCTGACTTTAAAGGCTATTTATCAGAATCAAAATGTGCAAAATTTGTGACTAATCTAAACCTTTAGACGAAATAAAAATTACACTGGTTTAAAAACCAAGAAAATAATTATCTGACATGGTCACATATAATACAACTTGGTTCATACAGTATTGGAATCGTTTAATTATCGATTACATTTCTCACTCTGAATTAGTTTGAAATCGTGGATACACTTGATACAGAAAATAGAGAATTTGGATTGGCAGGACAGTTTCAGGCGAAAAGAAGGAAAGGAAAGTAGTATTTTCCATTATATTCAAAACAATAACCAACAAATCCCAAAATATATCGTGCAAGTGTGGTCCGAACTACTATGGCTTGAATATGACTTTTGTTAATTTGCTGGAAGAATTTGGATATGTAAGACAGTGAATAAGAATTGAAATCTTATATCGAAATTACGTTTTCTTCTAAATAATGAATCCTTGTCTTTTAAGGAATGCATTTGCATGACCTCTTGTCTTCTGCGCAATATCTTTTGTCTGACATGTCAAGTGATTGTTTTACATTTAAGGGAGAATCACTATTTATATTCTTCTGTATCAGAGACATTATCTTCATATTTCCTCGGGATTTCGTGCTTAAACAGAAGGGCAGATCTTTAATAAAGATAAAATACCTTACCCACAAATAGCTTGACAGTAAAATTCACATAGTTCCGTCTGTTCAAGACGTGCAACCCATATCCGGACAATCATTAAGAGTTAATTCACTTTTTCATTTTTTTTTATATTTGCTTCTATATCTGACAATTCTATATTTGGAAAACATCTGATACTGGAGCAAGCAAAGTTAAAACATATAATGTATGCCGTCTTTTTGAAGAATTAAGATATCGGGGAATTTTAAAAACTAATAGTTATAACGCTGTCATTGTTGTGTTCATTTGTGGATATATATTCTTTGGGTTGTTGTCGGGCACTATTTATGTGTATGCAATTAGTCCTCAATAAAATGACATCAATTGCAGTTCATATTATGTAAGTTAATTAATGTATTAATAAAAAAAACACAACTGAATACGGTATTTAACATGTTTAATTTTGTATCTCGCTTCATTAAAAAACAACAATATTCTTAAAAAACCTATTGCTACATCATCATTTCTATTAAATATGCTATTTAAGTTTCAAGTGAAAAGCATGTGTACACTATTTTATTGTCACTAATTTCCTTTTGTTGGCAAACGTATGTAAAACAATTATTAGAATTTAACTTGAGCTTACACTGAATTGTACTTAAAAAACTTCGTAGCTTAAACCTTTGCAATAAAAAATTTTTTGGTTTCTGTAAATGGAACAAGAACCAGTTTCCTTCATGGCGTTTTATAAATTATGCGTGTTTTTTCGTGAAAGAATGGATGAATTTGTTTGATAAATACAATTAGGTTTTGGGGAATATCTTAAAATGAATACATTGATAACAAGCTTAACGAATATTAACAAAATAAAATTGTTGTTCGGATAACAGGATGGATGGATTTGTGGATGGCTGCATGGGTTTATTTTCTGTTACAATAATGATAGATGATGAACGGAATACATAAGTAAGTGTTGATCAGATGGACCAGTGCATTGATTGAAAGAGAGATATATGTATGCATTGATGATAGTATACAGATCTAGAAGGCTTAGTTTATAGCCTTTTTTTCAAGAAAGAAAATTATCCACGATTTCCTTTAGTAAGAGTCTTTGTTATAAACATAAGATAATCATTTGTTTCTGCCTCTCGTTTTTTCTACATGCCTACCAAGATCTGCTTGTCTTATATAAGAATATCATAAATTCAATAAAACCATAAGCTATTTTTAAAAAAATGTGATAAAAGTACTGATACAAGGGTCGTGCATCATTACTTGGAAGTAAGGCTGAATTGTCTTTTATTGTGTTTATCCAACTATAACGAATAACTGACTATGCTGAATGTAGTCAACTCACTATTGTATCTGTTTTTTACTTGTTTTAATTGGAATTTTGTGTCCGTGTTTATTGTTGCTTTTCATCTTTACAATTTTATCGTTACTTGTTATTTGTGTTATTTAGGTCAAGATACATGGATGTTTACAAGTATTCGGTTTGACCATATCAAAATAGAATTGTTTAAACAACATTGAATGAATCAAAATGTAAATGTATCATGTTTATTAGGTATTTTGTTGACCATTCAACCCAGTCGTGCATCATTTCATTTCCGGGCCTTTCGTCGAAAAAAATTGCACCATTCATTGCTTATTTCATGGATAATTTAATTTTTCTTCCAACTTAAAAACAAAGTGTCTGTGTTATTTTTGCTTGTTTAAAATCAGACAAAGAGTGCGGTCATAAGATCGTTCCTTTGTACACAATGTACAGATGAACTCAACTTCGAGAGGAGCGTATACGTCATGTCTTCTCATGATATGGCTGGCCAGTTTCATGAAACACGCTCATTTGGTCTAAAAAAGAGGATTGCTTTTGGAATTCGTCTATTACCCCCCTCCCCCTTAGGGTCTTTTTTTTCTTTTTGCAAACTACTTATTCCAGGCCCTTAGAAAATTCGCTTTCAACTGTTAACCCTCCTCCATGCTATCAGTCGAGACTGAGAGCCCTTTATTAGTCCTTAATTTGAAGTATCATGGATTTGAAGCTGAAGAAAACCCTTTTTTTAACTCTAAGAATGTTTTAAAAAAAATACTTGTTTTGAATTTTAAAGTATTTAAAATAAATTGTGCCACTATTCATAATAGCCGAAAAACAGTTCGCTTCATTAGGCGTATACATATTCTGATGAGATATATTACACAAACGCTCTTGGGTAATCAGTTCTCACATCAGCTTCTCGGATATAACAAGCTCTCCATCATATTCAAACGAAATTTATGGGCTAATAAGTTCCAATTTAAGAACTTGTGAGAACATAATGCGTACCATCAGGGTGTCACTGTGACATTGTTGACAACGTCGGTTCAGCAAATTGAGATTAATCAGTATTATTGTAAGAAAGAAACGTAGCTTTATGAGCTTCATTCTCTAATAATTCTCAAGTATAAATGTACAATCAATTCCTGCTACAGTGCCAATTTCTGTCTGTCTGTCTGTCTGTTTGTCTGTCTGTCTGTCTGTCTGTCTTTCTGTCTATCTGTCTGTCTGTCTTTCAAAAGAGTAGAAATCATAAAGACAAAAGAAAACCAATATAAAGGCACATGTTGAACAGAATATAACGGAAAATAAGATGAAAAATACCGTCAAAAGACACACCGTCGCCAACAGTGAGCGATTCTTACCAAGACGGCGATACACTGTGATTCAATATAGTGTGTCGCTTACTGATATAATTTTATATTTATTTTTTTGTTCATCACGAGGTGACATTGTCTGACATGTGGTCAAACATAACAAAAGATATATGGGGAAAACGAAATACGTTCCTGAAATCCAAATAGTTGTACTTTCATGAATTTTACTAGCCCAAGTACATCATTAGTATGTTTGTTATCCTATGTTTGAATAACAGCGAAACCCACCCTGAGACTTTGCAGCTAATCGTTACGCAAGCAACCAATTAAGCATTTGCATATGTGCAAATAACATTAGCAATGGTCGCAACTCTTTGTGTTGCTTGGCATATTCACTTTTACATTTTTGAATCATAATTAAATGTCAATATTTTTTTTATACAAATAATAAGGGCAAGTTAATTGTTGTTTGAAATATAGTTAGCAAACATTATTTCATTGAAAAGAAAACTGTTATTGAATTTTTTAAAGTTTCAATTTTAAAGTAGTCCGACTACAAAATATGCAACAATCATATTGTTTTCACCCATACTAATAAATTATGGTCTATATTGTTAAATTCTTTAAAATAACGATATACCCTTCCCAACTGTTAGTAGATTCTAACTGATTGTATAGCAATATAGCTAAAGAATAACATCTAAACTCTGAAACTGATTATTTAAAAACCAAATGTCTACAGACATGAGTCTTCTTTCTTACGTTTTCCCTAAAGATACGCCAGAGTAAAAAAAATGGGGTCAAGGATTTGTGACACATTGATTTTCTTCTTCAAAAATACAAGGAGATAAAGGTCATATTCAGGCTAAGATCCTCACACAATTTCATCAAGCTCAGGGATTGCTAAATCAAGACCAAGGTCTCCCCGTAATATCCAGGGCGTCTATCAGATGTCGGCTTAACTCCTGGTGATAGTAACACAGTCTCATTTCCAGCAATTGGCCTTCAACACACACGCCCGAGCTTGTTTTGATGAATAGCGTTTTTGTGTTAAAAAATGCAAATCAACCAGGAGACTAGACAGAATCTGATGGGAACTCCCGGGATTAGTTAGTTAAAGTTTTAACACTTCAATATGGATATACCTACAACGGACCGGAAACATCAAGAGCCATTGAAAATCACTCGAACTTTATAAGTTTTCCGTCGCTAAAGTGAATTCACTACATAACTGTGATTCATTTCATGACCATTAGTGACTCAAAAAGATGAAGCCAGAAATAATGTTTACGTTAACTGTAATTCAATCGTTTCAATTAAGATTACTTACATAGTTCAATACGCGCATAAATACATGCAAATCGATATTTGTTTCAAAACTCACGGCTTCCAGAGCTAAGCCAAGCTGTAGTTCATTGTAGTTATCAAGAAAAAGTACATGAAGAGATTGAGGTCGAAAGTTTTCACCAGATTAAGAATCAAGCAGTAACAATAAAAAATGAATTTCAGACTTATATAGCAGGGACTATTTAAGTGTATCGGTATACCAGACGATAACATCAACACACTTTCGTTGGAGAGCCACCACCCTTTAGGCAAATGTTTTCAGATCATACATTTCCCACTAAACCCAAGTAACAGACACTGATGTAAATTCTGCAGATTATAACGTATATGTGAGGTCACTTGTTGGCAACAACATAAAAACACATGGAAAAAGAGACGAATCTGAATCCTTTCGATCCCATGACCTCGCAGACGTTAGGTGATCTTAGTACCATTGCGTTGGCTGATTTCATGACCATGGGGAATATATCATAGTTTTCGTTACAAAAAACACTACATTGTGTTATAATCAGAGATGTCCAAGTAGTCAGAAAATAGTACTTAAGTACTACTAAAGTAATTATTTTCAAAATCAACTCAAGTAGTAATCAAAGTAGTCTAAAACCTACTTAAGTACTTTTTGAGTTCTTTTGGGTAGTTTCATTTAAGATTAAATTTTGAATAAAAGCTTCCTTATTTTGCAATAGTTATTACATGACTAAGACATTTTGATTTAAAGACTTTATTAACAGAAAAGATATTGGCATTGAGTTGCTTGAGGCGATGAAGACGCAAGATTTCGGTCCCGATTGTTAAAATTTCCAAAAATATAAGGATTGAGCGGATTGAAAAACACGGTAAATCTAGCGCAAAACTACTCAAAAACTACTCATGAGCACTGGCGAAATAACTACTTAAGTAGTACTCACGATACTTTTTTTAAAGGTAGCGGGAGTACTCTGTACTCTCAAAAATACCGGAAGTACCGGTATCGCCGTTTCTTGTATCGGCAATGGCCAGTTCTGCGATTCAATACTCATTATGAACTAAGAAATTACGCCAATACTTTGTGTTCTATTTGTAGAAAAAATGCACGTATTTATAGCAATGAGCAAATCGATTAATGTTCTATTTATAGCCGAAGCAAATACGATTCTTCCTAGTTTTGTTTGCATTTACAAAGCTCTTTAAGAGAAAAAACGGATATTCAAGACTCCGATAGTATGTAGCAAAAGGTTTTCTGCATTTTATACAGTGTTTTGAGCCTCCAAATAGGTTTGTTTCTTAAAAGCTAACAATTCCAAATCTATTAATAGGGGGAGTGGGTTCTCCTGATTTGCTTAACGCAACAACTATTAATGATTAATTTGTTGCTTCAAGCTTTCTGTACAATTATAATATCAAAATTGGTAAAAACGTTATTGCTCATACGGAGTTTAAAAGGAACAACATATTCTTTATACATTAACTTATGAATGGAGATGTCTTCCTAGCACATGTTGAATTTATTGAGAAATACAATATCAACATTAATTTCTGACATATAACGGGACAATCGGTAGAGTTTAGAATTACAGATCAAAGTTACAGATAGCCGCGAGTACGACAAAACAAACATATCATTGTAACTACCAGCCTGCTATTAACATCATCATGAATACCAAAAAGGCTCTTACCTTATATATTCCAACATTCTGCGGATTAGCAATATACCGAAGTGTATCTTAAAATGGCATCAAACCACCGCACTTAATATGAAACAGGCTTTTACCATACTTAAAAAAAACTACATCAGACTCCAAGCTAAGATGGTTCCGGCTAAGAGTCTTACACAATATACTCACGACAAACAGATCAAATTCATCCCAAACCAATTTGATCTATGTCAATTTTGTAAATCAAAAAGTGAAACGATATTACATCTCATTTGGGAATGTAAAAAAGGTTCAATAATTTGGAAGGATCTCGCAACACTCATCAATAAACGAGCTGTACATGCTAATAACATAAAATTCCACCAGAGCCTGTTATTGTTGGATTATATGAATCAATTGAGACTGATTGTTTTTTTAATTATTTTATTTTGGATTGCCAGATACTACATATTATAGATGGAAAGTCCAACACATTGAATTGTCTATAAATTGTTTTCATCACGAGCTGTATTTCAAATACTGCATTGAAAAGCACATTCATAACAATTCTTTGGACTTTAGAATAAAACTGTAATGTGACGATACGCGTTTGTCTGTATGTGGCCACGATAACTCAAGAAATACACAACTCATTGACTTAAAATCTTGTACGATGTTGTAATTCAACCCGACGAAGACCCCTATTTAATTCCAGCAATATCCGTTAACAATTGACAGTTATGAAATTAACACGTTTTTGACCGAACGGGAATTTCCTAAGCGTGCAAACTTACCGCGTTCTTGAAGATTATAAAACTGAGCTGCCGTTGTTGCGTTTTCCGTCCCTGCGTTTTTGTGTTAATTGGTTTATGTAAAAGAAATATTAAATTATGTGTTCCGTTTTATTATCTATTCTTTTTCCTATCTATGATCGTTCTACATTGTGTTCTTTTTACGGAGAATCTTCCAATTCGTGTTTATATTTTTTACATGGTGTCGGGTTTGTGCTCTTTCTGAGCACTCGATGTTTCTAGTTTAGATTGCACACAAGATGGGGAGATTATGGTGTATCTTCATAAGGATGGGATCAAATAAGAATTGTAAAAGTCAGTGAAATACCTGAGCTTTTTAGGCGCTGTTTCCATATGTTTTTTGTTTTGCATCTTCCAGTTATTGAGAAGTTGTCGACTAGTGTTTCTTGAACCGATTAATTTGTACCAAATGACCCCTTGAATGTACAAGCGCTAATGACAGCTTTACGGTCAATCCATATCGTTTGCTCATAGACTAGAGGTCAAACCAGAGGTCATATGTGGTAAAAAGGAATTTATATGATGGTCATTGGCAGTGTACATTAAGGTAGTGGTGAGTGGTGAGCGGTTCTTGTAAACTGTTACGTGTGTGTCAAGTCATTCAGTAGGCAGGTTATGAAGAGTACAAGACAGAGTCCTGTCAAAAAGATACGGAATCCGTGTATAATGGTGTCATTAACATACATGACCTCAAACGGCGGAACAGATTGACTGCGGACGACAGATAGTAATTTCCCACTTGTTTAAGTGATCTGTGAGAACCGACACATGTTTGATGCCGTTATAATGTGCCCTGATTTGCTTCCTTGGCGTGTTTACTAGGGAAATATGCCCTGTGTACTTCAAGTTCTAATCACGTGATTGTTGCACTTTGCCGTGTTTTATAGCACCCTGAGATATAAATAATTTGCTGTGTTTGTAAATGATTTTGTTTATTTATAAAAATAAAAAAAAACAAAGTGGCCGAAAGAAGACGATCTGGTCTTTTTGTTTCAGTTTGCTGGTGTTTACTTAACTTTATAATAGGCAATGGACTTCTTCAGCGTTGACGGTATTGATTCGAGCAGTGTTCACCTTTGAGTGGGATTTGACATTTCTTAAACTTACTCAACATTAATCAAACTTATAAGTATTCATGGAGTCTGTAAAGAAAGTAGCTCACCTCCTGAACAAATCTCTTGGGAAAAAACACAGGTCTGTACATTGACATTTCTTCATTGTATGCGTACAGTATGCACAATATGATAACGATAGACCCAAACTGCCGATGTAAAATTGATCATATTAGTAATAATTGCGAAACAGCAAAATTTGGCCAAACCCCAAACTGTCGGATATAGTCCGTTTCTCGTCTGATTGATAATTCATCTAAGGGTCCTAGGGTACAGTTTTAAGATTATTGTGTAGTTCTCCCCCTTTATGCGTTTTTTATATTAAAGACTAGCGACTTCGTCACATCGGCGTTACCCGATTTCTTCTAAAATAGCTCAAGAGAAGACGAAGAAGAAGAGATTATTCATTCGCTACTGAGGTTTCAATGCATGAGTGTTGTAAAAAACCAACATACAAACCTCAGGCGCTTCGCGCCACAATCCAATAAAGTTAATAAAAATGTCCACACTAGCGATTAAGAAGAAGTGAAAAAAGGCCACGTTATATGATTCTAGAGAGCAGTCCGGTCAATTTATTTGTTAATCTTCTCGTGAGTTGACATTCAGTGAAACTATTTCCTGTTCAATCATGATACATTTCATTCTTTGCTATCAGTCTTCCTATCCCTGTCAGAGTTGTATTTGTTTAAGAGATTGTGAGCATTGTATTCTAGTTCAAATAATATTTCTAACATTTGTCATTTACATTTCATTCATGTTGTCACTGTTAAATTTATCTATTTAAGTATTAATGTGTCCAAAGATGTATACATTCATAGCTGATTTATTTACACTTGACTTAAAACAAACCTGTAAACGTTAAAAACGGTGTCCCAACGTTTTTGCTTTCCGAGTAAAAGAATATCTCCGAACTATCGGAGGCAAATTAATATTTTTTTAAATTCGTGTACCATTCGGAATTATTTCTTAAAACAAAGTTGTGCAATACAATAATTGAAATAAAGGTAGCTTACCTCTAATAAAGTTAAACTGATGCACTCTTCGATTCGTGCGGTTTATGTAGTCACTTTAAGACATGCAATTTTGCGTTTAGTCTTGTTTAATCTATCCCCAGTGAATATACTTTTAGAGTTCCCATAAGCATAATTATAAGTTAGAATTAGCTTCATTGCCAAAAGGCAGATTTCTTCAAAAATGATATTTTTCTTCAGAGAATTGTGTGAACGGGTTCGACTACCGATACTATCAATTTGCGATCATTTTCACAAGATATAACTATTTTTTCTCGATATTCAAGAACTGATTAGGTATGTGATAGTGTTGAAAAGCATTCATGTTCATGTTATAACTATGGCGTATAGGCAATACAGAAAGTGATAATTAGATTATGAGTATTTTATCAACATTATTTGGCGAAATAGAATGTAAATTAAATTGAGAGTCATTCGAAATAAATTTAGTCAGACTTTTTCGCTCTTCAATAAATACTATAGACTAAACATACCAATAAAATAACTTAAATAAACTCAAAGATCAACTAGAGGAAAAAGACCTGCATAAGATCGAGAGCAAACCTGTCCATCGTATATTTCTCAAATACTCAGTAGTATTTAGGTTGATATGTGTTACTCATTAAAATATTTCGTATGAATCAATGCCAGTCAATTACTAATCGTCGTAAATTTGAATTTCGACCTCGATACGCAATCATTCGAATGGTTGCTTTCAAATATGCTGACCTATTTCTTGACACTTATACGACAATATTTGTTGTATACAAAAACAACCTTAGTTTCTATTTTTGAAACTATGCTCATTGATAGGAAAGTAATGAAACTTACATATACAACGCATCTGCTCAAAGAAGCAAAAACATTAAATGCAGTCAGACTTTGCTTTATATAACATACTTTATTCTTCTCAGTAGGGCAATTATTTTTACAAGACTACTAACATAAATCCCTACATGGTATACATTGACATATATGAAAAAAATAATGTATAAGATATTAAATACATCATTTATTAATCATGCATTTTCATTAAATGTCAATAGGCAAGAGAAGCACCCATTGTGGGAATCTAATCCGTGGCGTCCTACTTAGTAAATGTGTTTGTTGCCACAAATTGCCAACTCATCTTTAATATACAGTGGTAGTATTGAAAATCATCTTTTATATCAACCGGCATGCAGCTTAATAAATGAGACAAATGCATTGTTACTCTTTAAATCAACAACGACATTGATTGCAATATGTCTAGGTCTTGAACCTGCTTAATATTTGCTTCAAATAAATATATTACTTACGAATTGTGAAATGATAGAAATATGACATTGCCTTATAAAAACATTCAATAAAAACAAGACTTTGAGAAATGTCTCATGATCAGAAGAAAGAGAGACGTATGTTATTTCCCGATGAATTATTTCTAGGTACATTAATACATATAACTAGATCTCGACATGGTAAAGACCATCGTACCTAGAGTAAAAAGGCCTTGTACTTGGAGACAGCGGGACTCTAGTCCAAGAGTTTGGGTACAACTATAGGCGTGCAACCGATACCCTAGTGTAGAACAGATGAGCTTACCATACCCTTCCTTCTTCTCCTAAGTCATCCATTTCTTAGACTTAAGCCTATTGATGGGGTGTTATCATAATTCAAGGAGAGCAGGCCTGTTTTTTTCCCCAGGTCGGTTATCTGTTGTACCTGCATTTCAGCGTGTATTCGTCTGTGGAACTTGCTTCATATTGTTTCATCTGTGCTTTCGAATCTTAATGTGTCTTATTTCATAGTTTTCTGTTTGTCTAAGCTTTTTTGTACATAGTCCATATCATTATTAGGACGTTCGCATCTTTACTATTTTTCCTGCCGTGGACGTTTAAGCTCTTGGTGCCACTTAGCTCTGTTTTAGTCCCTTTTTTGTTTGTGGTACTGTCATTAGCTAGGGTGTTAATCAGTTAATTGCCTATTCCGTACACCCTGAGTTTGTATCTCATTTGGTGTCTTGTCTTCAACAAATCTAATATAAAGTGTATACAGTTTAAAATTCCTTTAAGTTTACATATTTAAGGTTGCATGCTTTAACATGTTAAATTCATTGAGTACCGCCAGTGTATCTTTTGAGCATGACTGTTATTGATACAATTTAGATAACTGGCATAGGTGAAAAGTAATTGGAAGTTGGTCAAATTTTTTACCCTTGTATATATTTACATTAAAAAGGATCTGTCCGTGCAGACATGTTATCGACTCTTTGAGTATATTTTCATTATTTGAGTAGTATCCCACACACATAACCTACCAGTTATGTCACGGCGTTGGATCAATGTTGAATATATTTTATATTTTTGTCGCGACGTCGGCGCCTAAAATCCAAAAGCCGGCACAACGTATAATTCAGGACGTTGTACGCGAAGATCTTAATAAAACGTACTAACGCAAACAGAATCCGACATATTTCCAACGGTGATACAACATATACTGACGTTGTTTAAAGTCGGTATCGATAAGCACGTTGAGGTATTTCACCCTTATATTTTGTCATTTTCTTAAGTATAAAATGAATACATTTTTTACCCCTAAATTAAATGTTTAGTACAAAAGTAAACCATCTGAAAAGATAGTGATAGTTGAAATGTATTTATGACTTGTTTACTACCAGGATAAGGTTTTTATCTTATCTTTAATTGTAACTATATTTGATATCTAAACCTAATATATTGAGGTGAAAATGTCAACAATATCCATTGTTCTAAATCCAATGATGTTTTTTGGATGAAGCACGCATTTCTTAAGCGAAATGTCTGAAGATTAAATCCTGCCCAGGTTATTAACTTTAATGTATTATAGTAATTTAGCATACGTCTTTAGGTTGAGGTGCAATAATATTGCCCCCCCCCCACCCACCAGTATCAAAGTCTCTATCACACTTGTTTTTTTCAAATGATTAAAAATATAAAAGTTTGAAACCTATCACTTATATCAAAAACATTGTTTTCTCTATGAGTAAAACGCTAATTTCGAGAATAAACCGACGGCTTTTCAAATCCTGTCAGGTAATTTATTTTTTGAAAATGTTGATTTACCATAGATCTCGGAGGTACTAGGTTAGAGTGGGATGCTCTTGCAACTACCCTCCCTCACAACTCCACAAAGCTTGTTTTGTTAAGATACTATGGCAAAACATTGCGTGATAAACCAAAACTTGTGGAGGTACAGTACGTTTGATTTGAATAAATGTAAGTGTAATGGAAGGATCAACAGTTTAAGTTATCTTTCTTAAAAAAAATCCCGACAATATTTCTTTAAGATCTCTTTGCGCTTTGTGAGTGAAAGTCAAAATGCGACAAGCTAGATATGTATTTACTTATTTGTATTGATCACCTATTGAGATTGTTTATCATATTTGCACTTTTATGCAATTGTCAAAACAGTCTTTGCAAACCTCTTCAATCTTCTGTTCAGGTTTAATCTTGATTATTAAATGTTCCCAACACAATTCCGTCATTTTCAATATTCGAGGCTCAAAAGAATTGGAAGGTATGAAATTGTGTGTCAAATCATTTAGTCATATAGTTGTATGGCTGAAATGATCACTATACGTATAACAATACTAGTTAGTGGTCATACGTTTATTTTGTACATTGTTGGAAATCAATAACTATACTCAGCTATTCCAATCGTGCTCTTTCTTGTGTACCACAGCCATGACGTGTCAAATTGATATAGATAGTTTGTTTTCTTGAACGTCACATGGTCTTTATAAGGTTAGAACCAACCTTTCGATCAATATGTCTGAAAGATTACATGGCACACAAGGGACTCGAACCAGCACCTACCTGCGCCTAACATAATGTGAGCCTAGCATACTACCCTCTCGACCACAGAGCCCTGTAAAAGGATAGCTCCTATCAATTACGGATAGGTTGCTCGTGCTATCCCCCAGGGTACATGTGGTCGATAGTATACTAAATTATGTTGAACACCTCACCACCATATTTATCACAATCTTATGCAAAGTGTGGGAAATATAGTACTAGACTCAGCTATTCCCATTGTGCTTTTTCTTGTGTACCACAGCCATGACGTATCGAATTGAAATAGATATCGAGAGATTGGTTCTAACCTTATGAAGGTCATGTGACGTTCAAGAAAACAAGCTATCTATATTTCATTAATTGCCACATGTATATGGGGTGACAAAGTGGTCTTGCTCGTGGTGCCCCTGCTGGAAGTCAACTAAACATACTTAAATATGAATTAATGAATGACTGCCTTGATTTGTTTAGATGTGTTGACAATTTGCATTTTGACTTAGTTATGTATATTGTGAATTTGTTTGATGAATTCTACTTAAACTTGTATAATGATTTGCTTTTGGATAATGAATACATGTTGGTATTTCCTTTAATAAGTTGTTAAGCACTGAAGAGGTAATGGTGGCGACACCTGTTTGCTATCAATATTATTGAAAAAAATCTGAACATATTTTTCAATATTAGTTTAAAAGATTTTTTTTTGAG
>JAUUEB010502378.1:0-10290 GCA_032362205.1 Clione limacina
CTACTCATTCCGGACCCTTAGGGACCCATAGAACAATATTATATAGGCTGGAAATGCGACTGGGGGGGCATGGATTTGGGGTCTGGGTGCCTGACTAATTAGTATCAGTTGTAAACCTTCGTACCATGACTAGACGGGAGCAATACATTGTTTGTTACATAAAAAGAGAAACAAATGAACAAATGAAACAAAGACGGGTAGACGGATTGATTAGATTACACACATCATTACGTTAAAGGGGTGTTGATATGGCGTCATTAGAGTTGATGATGTTTACTGCTTTTGTCAATTAGTGATGATTAAATAAAGCGGGTCACTGTCTAGACAGATGACATTAGTTATTTATTCTTCCATTTTATAATTGATTGGTAACGTTGTCAGTTGGTTCTAACTGTGTTTCGCCCTTCTCATATATGTAAACTGTCTGTTGCGCTATGCAAACATTTGGACGTATCAAGAAAATCTTGATTGAATCCACTAAGAATAAAATTAAAATTAAGAACATAATCATATGATATATGAATCTTTGAATATTACAGGATTCTGCTTTTACTTTATAAAAGTTGTTGGTGTCCAAATTCAGATCAATACGAATACGAAATGCTTATTCTAAAAAAAGTAGGGTATAATAACTAAGTATGGCAACCTATGATTTGCCAACCTGCTCTAATCAAATTTATCGTGTGATGATGGTAAATTATTTAACTAACTTTCCGTAAGTCATAAATATTATCTATATAGCAGGTTATGAACGTCAAGCTCAAACGCCCTGTTGTTTGTAAGTAATTGAGTGAAATGATTAAGTACAGGATCAACCCATGACTGATGCGCTCACAGTAATCGCCTGCTAGATTGTGTATTGTGGCACAACAGGAAATACGACAATATGTCTGCTTGTTTAATCTAAACCATTAGCTTCGTTGGGAACTTGTCATGGCACATAAGGGCACTTAAGTATCTCATCATACGGTCTTGAATTATAAAGAATGGGCATGATGAATGTACATTATTTACTCAACATTGAATGAGTCATCCATACTATCCATATAGGAGGTTAAGGATATTCAGCTCAGACACCATTTTGTCTGTAAGTAAAGGAGTGAAATAAATAAGTGAGACATTATCAACTTATGGCTGATATACGCTAACATTATCGCCCATTAGATTTCATATTGTTCACAAAACAGGAAGTCGTTTTCGTGTAATCTAATAGGTCTAATTCGTAATGGAACATGAGTGCACTTACGTATCTTTTGAAAAGGTAGTGATTCAATGATTGGGCATGATGTAACCAACGGCAATAAATCGAGACAATCCAAATGTCTGCATCCTCCAGTATAGGCATTAGTGAAGCACCCTACTATTTGCAATCTCTATATATACATGATTCAATTCAAAATTGGCATTTTCTTACAATCAATGATAATCACCAAGCTCTTTGTTATCTAATCCCATTTATAACCAGATATTGTTTTGATTTCTTTAACTTTATATTTCTATCAAATATTTTTATCTTCAGACTGTTTTTTAAAGGTTCGAACTTTAATTTAGGGAGAAACATTAGGTTTTCGGAAATGAGTTTTCAAACAGGAATATGTCTAACGGTAATTTACGTATTTTGCTATTTTCTATTCTAACAAGGACTGTGATTAGTGGAAAGTTTTGTGGTTTTAAATGTTGTTGTTAACTTTTATTATTGGAAGTTAGGCGACTATTTAATTTTCAATCATGATTTATGGGTTGCAGTAGGACAAATCAAGTGAACCCACAGCTCAAACAAACACTATTAATATATTTTGACATATAGAAAAAAAACACCTTTGGAGGCTCAAAACACTGTATAAAATGCAGAAAACCTCTTACTACATAATATCGGAGTCTTACATATCTGTTTTCTCTTAAAGAACTTTGTGAATGCAAAAAAAGGTAGAATCGCATTTGCTTCGGCTATAAATAGAACATCTATTAATAGAAATATATTACTTTTAGCAATGGACTGCATGTCTTTTTGTTTACCATACGTATCGAACATTTTATATTAAATTCTTTGTGTCGTAATCGTCAATTAAGAAAACAGTAGGGGGCTATGGTTTCATTTGATTTGCTGCAGTTGGTTAAAACAAATACCAAATGACATTATGAGATAATTAAAAACTATTTCAAAAGGGTTTCAGTTCATGCCATGGAAAATTAATATTCAATTTATATCATATCCCATGTCTCGATACGATTTAAATTATATTTTTTTTACAAATGAAAATAGAAATAACTTACGTCATCACATTGCATTAAAACCGGACCAATTTGCTTATTCTCAAAAAGTTTCGAGCTTTTTTACAGAAACCAATAAAAAAAAATTATCAGGACGCAAGGACTTTATGTTCAATGGTTTGATCAATAATTATGAGGAGTTTGCCAAATATTGCCTCTACAGATCGTTTAATGTTTGTGTACATAAAATTGTGAACACAATAGCTGCGAAGGAGAGAGCAAATATTGCTTTATGTTTTGCAATCACACTACGCAATGTCTTGTGTTTGCATTCGATTACGAATTCAATTATATCACATGCGTTTTTCGGACTTTTCATTTGATTAGTGTGTTGTTTTGTCATTATTGATATTTGATTTAACCGTGCGCATAACATTGTCATGAAAACGCGTGAAAACTGCTGTATCAGTTAAATATAAGGACAATAATGAAAAAAACAAGGCGTATTGACCGTGTGATTAATGCGTCGGAATAGAATGCAGTGGTTTAACTAGTCTGTGGCTATGTTCCCATTGTGAGAAAGCTCCGTCTATCTCTTACTATCGTCGTGGTAGAGGTCACTCTGGTTACCACTTATATGCAAATTAGTACCCGGTCTTGCCCGGGAAGGATGCAAAAAGAAAGAAACATGAATTTGCTGACTTTTTAACCACCATGTAGACCTCCCTCTCTCTCTCTCTCCAATATGCGCAAATATGACACCACCCTCTTTTCAAATCATATTTTAAACACTCCGTATTCGAATTCACTTTTCGTTTCAGCTTTTGTTTACATTTCTCTTAATACGGAAATATAAATTTGTGTTCATTAGGCTATGCGGCTCGAATATTATGTGCGACGGGAAGAAAGTAGAAGTGTTTTCATATTTAGTTTCATGGCATCTTCGTTCTGAATTTTCTCTGTAAAATACGCACCAAAAACTAAAAAGCTAATAACTTTTCTTCCAGTCGACCGATTTTCTCAAAAAGCGTAACCACACATCTGATAATATCTACCAACATTTACACTTCAGGTCGATTGAGTCAAAACATGTGGCTGAAATCCCACTGCATACAAACACACAAATAACACACAGATTTTGGATTATATTATGTAGATGATATTTGATCATAATGCATGTTTTCGCAGACCTTCTTGGGAAGCTACGAACGAACGAACGATAAAACGTAGGTACAGCGTATCGTTGCGACACGACAGATCCCTTAGTGTTTGCATAATCTAGGCAAAAGCCAAATACCATACGTCCTAACAACTACAGTTCACTCTATCAGTCCAAGTATGTGTAAGAATAGCCCGTGTAGATGGATATCTACCGGCAACGAGTTAAATATAAGCATCATAATATCTAATAAAGTCATAAATGTGTAAAACAGAACCCTTACGCAAAAATTATTAAGCAAACAGTCATCTCTATTCTAACCAGTTCTAAGGAATATATAGTTATGTTGAATAAAAAATATAGCCAATATCTATAACAAATCATTTTATTTTCCTTCGGGTATTTTTTTTTAGTTTAGAATGATTACTAAAATTGGTACCAATGTTCGTTAAAAACAGAGATAATAAAAACAAATATAATGTAATAATTTAATTTAGACAACCGTCAGGTCAATAGAATTATTTGGATGTTCTGTGTCTGAACATTTCCTCAATCACTCTAAGATCGCATGGCGTGAGGTCAACCATCTTTGTTTCAAAGCGGGGACTTTCTTTGGCATCCCTACCGTGTTGATCGACATTCCATTTCCGTCTGTCTTCTCATTTCCGACCCAAAACATGTTCTAGATGTTTATGTTTAGCCTCATGGGGATTAATAGACCATTCGTCGGTATGCGAAATAAAACGTAAAGAAAAAACATGACAGAGTAAGCTGAATGTAGTGCTCAACGCATTTATAGGTACATGTGCTAGTATCCCTATCTGAAAAATGTCATTAAGCCCTTGGTCTGGGGGTTCGATTTAAGTCAACATTTATAAATATCATGAAGAACCAATTATTGAAACCAATTGATGATGTTTACAATTCATTGTTTTACGTGATTTAATACAGGTATATAACAAGTTTCAAATATCTATACAAGCTTTTATTTTTGCATCTTCGTTTTGTCACCCTTATAGATACATGAATTATTTAATTATGATGGCCTCTGTACGTAATGATAATTTTTTAAATGATCTGAGTTCTTACATAATATTTAAAGACAAATCTTTAAACCTCATTGTTGTGCAGGGTGATAATGTTTGCCCTCAACTAGTTAATGTCGAGAATAACTTCATCGTCAAAAAGTCAATTTAGAGAGTAAACAGGATTGGATATCCTCGGATTGGAATCTCATTTAGCATCTAGTTAAGATTTCCTTGTAGGTAAAGAAAAGTTGGTCTTTTAAAACTGTAGTTCTTTTCGTCCTTTTCGTACGTGGTATTTTGTGGTATTTAGATTTTTTTTGTATAATAAGAAGTATTAAATTTCATCCTAGTCTGAATCATGTTCTTACCTACACGCTGGTATATACGAATTACCTGAGTCTTTATATAAACATGTTAAGCGAACAGAAAATTCACATAAAAGTAACAGTGTCAGAGTTGATTACTTTCCTTGAAAATATTTTTTCATAGAAACAGCGAGCTTTTGTCAAGATTTGATTATGGTTTTCTGCATTTCACGAATTACGCCGCGATTGACGACAGTTCTACTGCGTCCTTTTAAAAAATATATTAACTATTAATTACCCATACTTACTTTGACACTGTCGTTCGATCCGCCTTTATTCATTTCTTTGATTGATTAAATAGTGATAAATCAGAAAAAAATAGAAAGAGTAAAGATTAGATTCCTGTATTTTCAATAAGTTATAACTTCATACATCGAAGAATTCAAAATCATTTTCAATATCACGGACGAGAAATAAGAATTAAAGTTAACGTGAACTAGAACCATGATAATAAGAGGAGACCGGTTTTTGATAGAGCTACTGGATACATTAGGCAGAAAGAAATACAAAAAGCAGGCAGAAAGAAAGACAGAAAGTAATTTAAGACGAAAGGTAGAAAGAAGACGGAAGGAAAGACAAAAAAGACGGAAAGAAAGGCAGAAACAGAGCAGTAAAATGCAGAAAGATAGGCAGGAAGAAATGCAGAAAAATAGAAATATAGTCATCCCTAACACAGCGAACTTTATCCGTCTTCAAACAATGATGTTGTTGAGACTATTGAGTAACAATAAACAGGACTTTTGACCTCTAAACGTGTCCTTGATGATACTCTTATTTACATCATCTACACTTATACAAGCTTATCTTTATACCACAACACAAAATTTCTTTTTTTACAAATATATTATTGGAAATATCTTCGCTATTTTGACTGAGCTTGTTTCTGTCTCAAGTGTTCTTAAAATGAGCTAACTGAAAGTTGCCACCTCGGAGAAGATCAGTTGAGTTGATGTCATTGGCTTATTTCTGACAGCTCGCTAGTCAAGCTCGATATATAACATCAGTTCATGACACATCCGATTACGAGATTGCATAGTTATTGTTCAGAGTATAACTTGATTGATACTAAGGCTATTTCTTTGCATCGTTAAAAAGAGATTGACCGGGAAGGGCATTATTTGTGGATTTTTATTTCATCCGAACTCAATTAGAAAACTAGAGTAAAGTAGCGTAAGTTAGAACTTAAGAAATAAATATTCGTCATAGAAATAGCCGTAACCTTTGATATCGAATATGAACACAGTCAATATGAACAAAAATAGTAATCAGTGGGTTCGCAGATGGAGTATCCGTCCAAATATTTGCTGTAGGGCTATTTTCAGCTATAAGCATTAAAATGTATTTCCATTTTTGGACTGAGTTTATTGACGATCTCTTCTGTTTTGAAGCTTTTGACTCCACGCAAGCGCCTTAACGTGCACAATTCATCCGAGGACAATCTCTGGGAGACGTTTATATGGCATGTCAGCATGAAAGCAGCTAGCCTACAATGCCATGAAGTGATAGTGGATTCGTCATCATATACACACTTATTTAATAGACGCTGAGAGTATGGAACTTGATCGTAATTACTTTGTCCATTTTAGCATGGTGTATATTATAAAGGTAGTTGGACACTTACAATTTTCTTCTTATTTTGTTTGCTCAAAAGCCTTGAAACTGTTTGTAGAAATTCAGTCTAACTTTTGGAAAGCGCCTCAGCTATAGCGAGACTTCAAACTTTTATTTGGTCTCTCAATAGCTAACGTAGGGTTCTTTTGGGGATCTACAGTTTTCAAACGTGCTTTTTGATACAATTATTATTAAACGATAGAGCAACACATTAAAATATTGAAAACTTATATCCGATAATAAACTTTCGGGCTAGACCGTTCACACAAATGAATAGATGCGCACTTAAACTAGTTGCGCATTCAAGCGCAAAAGCAGAAGCAGGCACAATGTTAATCTTAGGATGTGCTTACACAGTGACACGTTGTTAGTTTTATAGATGTGGTTAATTTGTTTCAGGAGACCACGTCAATCTGTGTGTTTGTTTCTTCCTTTGATGTAACCTTTCTTTTCAATGAATCCTAAATATTTTTTTTCTAAGTTAAAAATGTTTTAAGAAACAACGTTAATTTGTATTTTCTTTCGTTCTGTTGTTGGTAATTGCACTTTTAAGTGTGCATTTATTGAGAGATAACATAGCATAGCTACCATAGCTGTAAGGCAACTATAGGCTTAAAGCCTTTGGCCTCAACAGTCAATTTTCATTGTTTCGTTATTGGCTATACATTTGAGTGTATATACACCAAGGACATGTTTATGGTTATGGTTGGTAGTAATTTTCGTTATTTTTAGACTGTTAGAGCGAGTTTTGTCAAAAGAGTTAAAATAGAAAAGGTTTGGGGTAGTAGCTAGATCGTATATGTCATTAAATATTTTATAAGCGGTAAATTCATTAGAATTACACCATTTCATGAGTGAGTACTCATTTTCAAGACCCCTGCACGAATAAATTTACAATGGATTTTGTTGGAAATTATGTTTTAATGTTCCTAAAAGTGTTTCAAACGTTAAAACATAACTTGCTAAAAATGTCATTAATAATTGACTCGTGCAGGAGTCATACAAATGAGTACTCACTTATGAAATGGTGTAATTCTAACTTATATACCGCTGGTCAAGGCCCCTATATAGGCAATGTTATTGTTTGCAATATATGGTTAGTTAATACATTTAGGAACCTGAAAACATAGATCGCAAACTTTTTTATGATTATTTAATCCGTACAGGGATTATGCAAATGAGTACTCACCCATGAAATGGTGTAATTCTAACTCCTATACCGCTGGTCAAGGCCTCTGTATTGGTCAATTTACAATACAAAATCGTTGTGACTGCAATGTATTGGTAGAAAACATTTTTAGGAACCTAGAAACATGAGTCGCCACAAAATTCATCATTTATTGACTTTTATAGGAATTATTCAAATGAGTGTTTCTTCATAAAAGGCAGTTATTTTAGCTCATAAACTCACTTCAAAGACCCTGTACGGGTCAATTTACGATTATTTTTTGGGGGACTCTTTTATATGTTTAGAATATACTCTTAGAAAACTAAAACAATCAAAAAATATTCAATGTTGTTAAAAACAGCACGGAACTTGCCAGACACATTGAAAAGACCTTTATTTATTCCTATATTTCACTATATAAGCTAACCTAACTAAAACGCAATTTTTTCAATGAAAAAATTACCCAAAGTGTTATATTTTTTTCATTGGATTTAGACGTGTTATTTCAACGTAGTTATTGGTGCTGAACATTAAGATACGACAATTGTATTTTTTGACCTTATCAGTGGAAAACATAGGCCCTTATGACATCACAATCAGACTGGACCTCATAAACCGAGAGCCAATGGTCGTACCGTAGAAAAGAATACGTATTTGTAATCGTCTAGGCAACACCTTTACATTATTTTTGGTAAGTCCCTGTGGTCAGTTTGGTCAAGTTAATTTTTTTGCGAATCCATAATTTGGTGTCTATTTTAGGATCATTAAAATCCAAGTCCAGTTGAGTCGTGGGGGTGAAGAGAAACCCTTCATTCCTCCCCCCCCCCCCGACTAGTACGGTTTCGACAGTCTTTCTCATTCTAGCGCTTGTCATGGTACGAACCAGTGGAACCTGGACTCCTTTTTGGTAAAAGGTCCATTCTGAGCCAGGGACGTAGCGTTACCTGAAGACAGTGGGCCTCTAGCCTGAGCGTTTTGGGGACAACAAATCGACGGGAAACCGATACCTTGCAAGACACTATAATTATGCGGCACTCCTGGCCTGAATTGTTTTTTCATCTGTCTTTTCGTATCTTACTGTGCCTTCCTTCACAGTTTATTTTCTTTTTTTTTCTGCCTGCCTCAGCTATTTTGTGCACCCTTCGTAATTGTTTTTTTTTACGTTTGTTTCAGCGCTTTTTGTGTGCTTCCTGTTCTCGGGCGTTCCTAGCCCTTATTGTAATTAGAACAAAAAGGGGGTTCGTATGTATCGGTTTGCTTCCGATACTATGTATTCTACGTTTTATTAAATGAAAGATAAGGTTTTTGCAGTTTAATATCTTTCCTTTCTTTTCAATTGAATGCCAGAAACCCTGTGTACCACCTGTGTGGGCAAGGGGGGCAATTGACCCCCCTGGATTTTGAAAATATGTTGTTTTTTCTCCAGGATCCTTTAAAATGCACCATTTTGCAACGCAATTTCAAAATTGTCGGGGCCAGGCCCCGATTCTACCATAATGATTCTTTATAACCATTAGAAATATAATCTTTAAGCCATCAGACGTTCTTAGATTGCACCTTTTCATTTAAATTATTTCAGAATTTCCCATGACCTAAATTATAGATGAACCCTTCCAAAAAATGATTTCCGTACGGTCACTTTTTTACTCTATATTCCCCCACCGGATAACAAAATGGCTTTAAAATGCGCAATTTATCCTTCATATTTCAAATTTTCACCTCGCTTCACTCGGCTCATACCATCATTCTAATTGGCAAATCTGTCTCACACGTTCGGAGAACAGGGCATCTACTCGTAATTATAAAGCACTTTGAGCTGACTCTCAAGAGAAAGCGTTATATAAAAGCGATTATTATTATTGTTGTGAGTTTAAAAAAGGATGCATACTGCAACTCGGGCTCATGAAATATGGGATTGTTCATCTCAAGGAGAAAATATGACCGCAACAATCTTTTTTGCTTTGTATTGTTTTGTTTAATTGCATAATGTGTTATGGAACAAACCGTTATGAAATAAACATATTTCGACCGATTATAAATGGAAATTCATAAATATAGTTTCCCAATAATAGAGCATAATCATATTTCATATTGTTCCATAATCGATTAGCTATAAAGGCTACAACCTATTCATAGATGATTCGTTTCTTTATCTGATCTTATCAATTACAATATCCAATTAATCATACAATATAATCTTTAAGCATTTCTATAGATATCAAGTAAATGAAGTGAAAAACAATAATGCCAAATTTGTAAACTTGAAACTGGTAATTTATAAAAACGTCATTGATAATTGCCTAAAGATAGTCACACTTATGACATATGCGCCTTTTTCGGAACGGTGTATATTTCAAATTGCATTCATTTTAAGCGTCCTAACATTATACTGTAGGTCATGTTCTAAAATAGATATATGTTTAATTAACTTGGTAATGTATTTCCTGCGTTATGTAAACATAAAAAACACCATGATCTATTATCACGATATAGGTCGGATATAAATGTCCAATAAATAGGTTGAAATGCCCACGTCAAATATTTTTTATTTTTTAAACTATTTTATTATTGTATAATGCTTGAGAAATCGATATTTTTCCTAATGACCACCCCCCCCCCCCCTCCATATTTAGTTTATAAGTCTCCAATTAAACTAACGGGCGAGAATCGCCAATATCCATTATAGTGCTTGGTGATATGTCTTGAAAACTGTGTTTGCGGAATTTAGATGACAATAACAGTTTAAAA
>JAUUEB010502389.1:0-10290 GCA_032362205.1 Clione limacina
GGGGGATTTCCGAAAATTCGGCGATCTCCCGGGGGATTTCTTAAATTCGGCGATCTCCCGGGGGATTTCTAAAATTCGGCGATTCCCGGGGGGGATAAATCGTCGGCAGTCACCCTGTATGTTGCATCTTTATTGGAAACAGAAAACATTTCACATTTTATTCATTATAAATATTTGCAATTTGTAATTCTCCTTTGAGAGTGAAATAATATATAAGGAAATTTCCTGAAAAATAAAAAACAAACTCCATGAAGTGGGATAAGAACCCCAGCTAACATCACTTCATCCATTGGGATTGGCTCTCAGTCAAAAATAAAATCTTGATACTTTTAATATTTGTATAAACTCTATCATTATATCATAGCAATTAATTTTAAAAGTAATGTGCAGCGTCATGTCTAGTGGTAGGCTGTCTGATATAGGACAGAACAGTCCTTAGTTCCAGGCCTGGTGTCTTTTCCTTGACAAAAAAACTTTACAAACATTTCTCCACTCTACCCAAGTGTAATTTTTTTACCCTATTAAAGGCAGTGAATGTCTTTGTGAGATTACTAAGGTGAATTGCTTAACCAGCTGATCCATTGTATACTTGTGTGTCCATTGGGCTTATCAAGGTAAAATTCTATTTTAAGCCCATTGAGCAAGCCTGTTTAAGGCCTGGCAATACACTAAATAAATGTCATATATAATTATCATCAATGAAATGTACATCCAGATAAACATGTTTGTAAACACACAACATCATTTAACATATCTACATATGAACTCAACAGAGGTGAGCCCTTATTATCTTTTGTTATCTAAAATTTATATGCTTGTTACATTGATGTTTGTAGCACTATTATTCATGGTTAGAAGCTAAGCAATGTTATTTGTTTTTATCTTACGTGAGTGTGTGTATGTGTTAAGCATGTTTGGCAACACATGAAGGTCATGTGAAAGACAGGTACCACATAAAAGTCCCAACAAAGGATGAGGAATGTAGTCCATTGGAGAGGTCAGCAAACATGCGTGGGCCAAATTAGAACTCAGGCCCTCTCGCATGCAAAGAAGTGCATTACCCCCCAGGCCACCACACCTCCTTAGTGTGAGTGTGATTATGACACAATCAAGAATGAGCTCAAAGCAGTATTTCAGCCAATCACCCTACCAGTGTTAATGTGAAGATGCATGACAGACTGGAGATAAAGATGCTAAGGAACAAGACTTCGTAGGTACTGGCTTAGTTATGATTAATGAATAACAGCTCTCAACTCTGATAGCTACACAAAGATACTTGTTGGATTATTCATCATCCAAGCAAAATAGCATTGAAGATTGTCAAAATTAATAGACAAAGACTATATCTAAACTTGCCAATCATACAATAAAGATTGTCTTATTCTAATTTAATAAATATTTTATATTTAAATTTGATTCATATATTAATGTCTTGTTATTAGAAGATAACAGTTGCTATACAGGTAATAACCTACACTTTATTTTATTTTATTCTTATTGCAATTTAGTGATATTTCTATCAATCTTAATATTCATAACTTACCCTAAATTAACACCTAGAAAGTAGACATTGCTGGCAAATGACCTCTCTATGAATCAAGATAATATCACATCATAAATAAGAATATGAGCAATACTTTTCACAAATTTCTCAAAGACACCTAGAAATAGATGGTTCTCTTAGAAAAAAAAATTAATGTCTGCTTTTAATTTTGAATATCAACCCAGGACTTAAGTTACTGGTATAATTAAGTCACACAACTGATAAGAAAAGATGATATTCTTAATAAAATTTAGTCTTAGCCAAATACAAATCATTATCTTATTTAAGGGCTGGCTTTCAATAATTTTCCTAAACTCTTTTGAAAAAAGTGCTTTTAATCTAAAAGAGGTGATAATACTGAGAATCAATTAAGTAAAGTTCAAGAACAAAAAAAGAATCACTTTGATTTTTTTATCCAAAATTTATTGTCCCCCTAAGTCATGGGACAAGGTAATCAAAGAAGATCTGAAGATTAAGGAAACCCATCTTGACCTAGTTTGGAGAACTGCCATTGTATTGTGAATAGACTAACCCATGCAGAATGGACACATAGACTTTAAATAATGTTGATGATGATTTAACTGATCAAAACAGACAATGTGGGGGAATATAAAGTGGATATATGGATATTTCTCTCTCAAAACTCAAAAAGGAAGGTGGTGGTGGCCACAAAGGGTTATAGGACAGGAAAGCTGTTCATAGGAGAGGTTTGTATTGTGTTTTGTTGTATTTTGCAATAAGTTACAAGCATCTATGTAGGTATCTTTACTGACCAAATGTCGCACAAATATAATTTTAGTACTTAATTTTGATAACAATTTACAGAGCAAATGAATCAAGGGCTTTAACAATAACAATTACCAGACAATACTGTAAAAGCACTTTTTTTTCGCGAGGAAATTTTTTGGTGACTATAACTATACTACTTACAAATTTTCGTGATGAACTAATTTTCACAAAGCAGGTGTCCACTCGCGAAAATTAAATCCTTGCAAAAAAAGTGCTTTTACAGTACTCTAATTTATTTCCTGGACACAGTCATAGGCAAAGATAGTTCAAGGCACCAAACGTCAAATTAAGTCAAAGTTTAATGTAACCAAATTCATTATTTTAGGTATTTTTATCAATCTCACAATATGCCTCATTAAATTAAATCAAATGTCATATCCATTGACACCATGTTTGATTTTTAAAGTATTGACTTAAACCGATGGTGTCATTCAAAAGAAATTGACCAAAATAAGCCAGAAATCTCTTACCAATCTTTAAAGGTCACCTATCAATAATATGTCAACATGCCTTAGCCATAGAATAATTCTATCATACAGCATACAATCATAGTCAGTGATGGTATACAAATAAAGCTTTGTGAGGGGGTAAAAGGAACAAATCAAGGTGTTTTCAAGGGTTGGAGGTCTATAAAGTGTTTATTGAATTAAGGAACATCATATTTCTTTTTGAAGTCCAGTTCCAAAATACAGAAATGAGTATTGCATAGCTAAAATACTTTCCAAATAAATAAAGTGAGAAGGATATTGTTGAGCATTTTGAGATGGCAGCCAAGATAAACATGTATGAAGCCCAATCCCATGAAGCTGGATTTAGCAGAAGGCTTAGAAAACCTGAAGTGGAAAACCTAGATCAAGTATGATTTCCACAACCTTACAAAGCCCATCCAAAAGAAGAACCACAGCCTAAAATGAGTCCCTTTACAAAATAATCTAATTAGAAAGATAGAAGTGTGTTCCGACACAGATTCATACACAGACAAACACATCCATTTTAAATGTTAATGTAAGGTTTTACAGCGCTATCGACTAAAAGAGGTCATTTAAGCGCTAAATATATTGCAATGGCATCAAACAAGTATACTACAACAGGCCTAAGAAAGCCATATACAACAATTTACTTTTGCCCATGGAGTGGACTTCAGATCTTTTCTAACAGAAAAGAAGCCTTACCCTCAAACACATTCATTTACATGAACAATGATAAGGTTGTGTTTATAATCACTTATAACGCATCACATGTTGAGGGTCAGCTAAGAATAAGTCAGGCATTCATTCCTGAAAAGATGGTCACATCACTAGCAGTTAATATCATTTAGTTGAAGAAGATTGCCAGACGAGGCTCGAAAGCTCCTACTGGAGCTTTGTTAAAAATCTCAAAGGTTAAAGTTCAAGTCATTCTACTATGTAAATTTAAGTTTTGAGAAAGTTTCTAGTTTCTAGGTTTCTAGGTGGCTTTGTGTAAGGATATAAAATATTTATTTATTTATTCTTCATCTTGATACATACAAAAAAAGAATTCAACAAAGGTAGAGGACCACATAGGTTGGAGGTTTTGAAAAAGGAACGGCAACCATCAGAAGGAGTGAAATAAAATCAGGTTTCAAGATGAAAGTAATAATAGTTTGCATGTCAACAATCAACTGCTATCAAATCCAAATGCCAAGATCTGGAGTTAACCATTTTTCAATTAGCCTAGAAATATTCATAACTCTGCTTTTATAAATATTTCTTAATTTTTAAAATATGGAACTAGTTTGAATTACCTAAACTTTCAGAGTAAATAACTGTCAATTTGAGAAATGGAATAAGTCTATAGAAAAGAAACATTCATTTGGGGGATTATCTGTTCATTCCGTGTGTGTGATTGTTTGTTTTTTCCAGTTGTAGGTGAACATTTTTGATCATTTGTATTTTTTTTAAAACTTTGTGATATTCCATAAGCTAATTAAATATCTCTCCAACATTTACATACCAAGATATCTTAACAATATAGGTAATAAAATTTCAAACTGACTTTTTAACACCTTTTTAACTTTTTGATGCAGTTTTGATATGTCAATTTATTTGCATAAAAAATAATCTTGAATTAAGCAGATTACTTTGATATAATTTAACTGTGCTTAATGCCCTCACGACACAAGAACATTTGTAAATGAAAGACTGGTTGGGTCACACATAAATGTCCCAGATAAGGACCAAAGTAGTGGCGAGTGGCAGCAAACAAGCAGCACTAGGTGTTTTTGAATCAAGACCCTTTCAAAGGTAAGGAAGAAATGTTACCCTGATTCCACTGCAGCTACATCCTAAAAATGGCAATACCAGGAAATCAAAAATTACTTGCCGATACTAAGAAATTTCAGAAAAAATTAAGTTTTTCACAGAATACTTGAAAATTATCAATTCAGTCAGGCATTCCCTTGTTTGTTACCATAGAAAACGGAATAGGATACTGTGACGCTTTTGATATTGACGGTTACACTGTTTTTAAAAAAATGAGCAAATAAAACATCCTTTTGCTCCTATGAATTTATAAATGTGGGTGAAAGACCACAGCTTCCAGTACTCATGATGGTAACAGAGTACTCACTCAGAACTTGATACCTACAAAAAATAAAGTTGGTATCAAAATTCTAAAATACCAGTACTTGGTTCAACAACATTACTATGGTTAAAAATATCTATTTAATAGGCATAATTCAAGTCATGGAGGGTAGAAAATAGCATATTATTATCAGATTCTATTCACCTTCAGGTTCTTCTGATACCTTCATCTACATTCAAAAAATAAATCTGTGGACTAAAATTAATTTGGGGAGGGAGAAAATTGGATATTAAAGAAAGATGGCCAAACAAATTTTACATTTGGAAATGAAAGTTAAAAAAAAGTTTCATATCAAGAACCTTCTAAAACAAAACAAAACAAAATACCAACAATATACCTCTTTGAAACTAACATTATTTTACAGAAAGAATGAGTTTCTAGAAAATACACAAAGTGACAGTCAATTAGTTCAAACAACTGTATGCAGACATAGGTATCATCTTTTCCAACAAAAGTTAAGTCCATAGAGCAATCTTGCTCCAACTAAAACATGCACCAGTTATATGAATCTTCAAACTTGAAGAGTAATATTGATCAGTCACTATAAATAAATGGTGCTTATATCTTTAAAAATAAAGCAGATATTTTGAATGTTACTGGACCATCTTTCCCAGCCTCATTATGACTTTTTATCAAGACATAACAATATTTTATTGTATTTTACAGATTCAATCCATTAACATGTTCACAACCAAGACCCTTGTCCAACTCAATCAGATTCCTTGTTTACAATTATCAGCAAGAAGCAAAATAGCCAGATCATCAACACTACTTTTAATTTCTTTTCAAAGTGAAAAATGCATGATCTATTGATAACATGTTTTGACTAAACTCATTATTCCATTGTTTTCACATTGAGTTCAACGACTCAACTCTCCTTTTTTCAAAATCTATGAATTCAAAACCATACACATTATTTTTCAACTCATTTTACCGCTTGAATATTTCAAAAAGATACCCTTACTCAAAAGACTTGTATGAAGAAATATAACTTAACAAAATATAAAAAGTCTTATATGAAAATAAGAGTAAAAATTGTCTAAACCTATAAGTTCAAAGAAGCCATTTCCAACTGAAATATCACATGATATTCAGATACAAAATGCAGCAATAGTATAAGATGAAAGCACAAGCTTTTGCTATGGGTAAAGATCAAGCAAATAATTGAAATCATGTGAGGAAATAAAAGCTCATACTTCTGTATTCACAGACCACTGATGTGGTACCAACTCTCTGGCAAAAGGAGGCAATGAAATAAGAAGCGTTCAAAGCATTAATAATATATTTTTCTAAATCATGTTTTTGTGTCTGTAAATTTTGTTAACAATAAATGAAATCATTAAAGAATTAGCAAGTATTGTACAAGTGAATATGAATAAGAAATGAAGCAACAACAAAAGACATAAGTTTGCTTGTGATTGTGTTTGCAGAGCACAGATGTAAAAATCAAGACACTACAGAGTGAAAGGAGGGAAATAATTTATACACTAGCAACAAAACCCTTGTCAAGGTGGAGTTGAGATTTGTTTCTCATAGAACATTGAAAACTATCTTCTTGTAGTCTGTGATCTGATACCTAAAATTTGATTTGAGGTGACACCCCTGCCAAAATCCTTAGATCATGTCTGTTGGATGATAGCCATCAGAAAAGTGACTTTTGAAAAGTAGTATGGATTTCACACATTCTGTACAGACGTTTTAACATGGGGCTTCAACTTATAAGAAGAAAAATAATAGACGGTAGCGGAATGCAATTGACCATATAACCCATGTAAGTTGCTACATAGACCATGATCATTCAAAAGCTGCTATTTATTAGTACACATTACTTAATATGGTGACCACCTAACTCAGACTCTCAAGCAATGTATGCCCATTGGAATGGACATTAAGTAAGGATTAGAAAGCTACAATGTACAAACCTCTGCAAAACAAAGGTACCTTTATGAATGCTCCAATTATAGAACAATAGCCTTGATCACCAACATGGGTGCCACCAATTTTTTCCCCCAATCCTGAAATCAATTTTCAAAATTATCCCAATCCTGAAATCAATTTTCAAAATTATCCCAATCCTGAAACTTAACGTGTGAAATATACGACCCAACGTATAAAGTGCTTTATATAAAAAACCTTATCTGATGTTATCACTATATAGTGAATACTTGATGGCTGACTTTATCTAGTACCCTATTATTGCAAACAAGTTAGATATCGATGAATGAATATCGATCGAGTTTTAACAAGATCGATATTCATCCATCGGTATCTAATGAGTTTGCCATTAATTGGGTAGATAAACTCAGCCAGCAAGTATTCATTTTATTCCATTTGGCATAATTTATAAAGGTTTGATGATTTTTTAAAACATACAAAAATTACTTTATTTAAACTTTAAGCAAACTAACAACGACTGCATAACTATTTCTCTGAAAACCCCACGTGGATGAAGAATCGATGTTCCTCGCGTTTGAGTGTTGCTTCGCGGTTTTAAGGGTACCTGCCCCGCCTTATACTGTTTTAGGCGTCGTGGTTTTAAGGTGTGTGTGAACTCATCGTGGTTTTGTGTCAACACAATTTATTTTCTTTATCGAAAATGTTTATCTGTCTGGTAAACCGCCTATGATTTGCATTTAACAAATGGAATAAAACTCAATATGGCAATGACTAATATTATATTAGTCTTTCTACCCTTGTGAATAATGAATATAAATAATACATCTAATTTATTCTACCCTGTAGAGCCAATACCAATAACCATCATAGAAGTTTCATAAATGTTCCACGGAATCTGACCTTCTTATTTTATCAGTCCAAAGTGTTATTTGCTCTTCATCTTCTTCACTGCTTTTAATGCTTCGGGGATTCATGATTATATTAAGGTCTATATATTTATTCTATGAAAGTAACTATGATAAGTGTTTGTTATATAAATTGTCTTATTCTATTGGTCATCTCCAAAGGTTTTGTAAAAGTTCCGTCTTCTGTTTGGGGTTTTCTTCCATTTATTTTTCATGATGCCTTCTTTTTATACTCTTACTGTCTAATAAATAGGCACGCCGTTAAGTTAATATGGCTTTTCAGAAATGGGCTTGAACTTATATGTTTCTTTTAAATCATATTATGCGCATGCGCTGTACTCCAAACTATAAACATTCTTTTACTTTTGTTTTCTGTTCAGCTCACATTGTGTACCTTGTGTTGTCTCTTAGTTGTCTGCTTTAAGCCTCAGGAGTTTTCTGTTGTTGAAGATTGTTGAGGCAGACACGATGCCAATTTGTGACATTTTACTGTGAACAATATCCCCATTACAGAACTCATTAAGGATGTAGCTCCGAGCATGAATATTTCATGTAATGTGTTTATTGCCTTTGTGTCATCTTTTACTTTTGTTGAGTTTTTAGTTTTCTTTCAATGTGCTCTTAGCTTGGTGTTGTATATAGGATACATATATAAGATATCACGGTTAAGGGTACAACATTATCACTCAATCAATTCTTAAGAGACAAAAACAATATTCACAAATGACCTTGGAAAAAAAGGTCTTTCCTAGAAAGGTTAGAGTTAGAAAAAGGCATCAATCTTCAGTAGATAGCCAGTTTGAAAGTGTTTCGCCGAATAATTATCTAATTTACATTTTCAAAAACAATATCCTGTGTGAATAATTTACAAAACTTACACAAGAAACCACGTTTTCTAGACAAAAACCGTATATTGTTACTTGGCCTGCCAGTCTTAATACGCATCCTCCAATGCCCGATGGGAGAATTATATTATTAATTAAAAATAACCTTGTGTCCAACACAATTACTTACTTTTGTACAAAACACAAACGCACTGGGCAATACCAAATTATTGAAGAAATAAATAGATATCATGATTACTGTCTGAATATCAAATGAAGATCCTATGAAGCTCTCACCGTATATTTGATGTCAGTTGATATAAGCTTGATATCAAAGTTTAGAGAATTATAAAAATTATTTGTGTGCTTTATGTGACTATTTGTGATGCAACAATTTCATGTTCGTATTCAACAAAAAACGACCATAGTTTTGCCGCTGGTCAATAATGTTTCATTTTTTATTAAAGTACAATATTCAACATTGCCTTTGAGATGACTATTGATCCAACTTTGGCAACAGAAAAAAATATAATTTCCTCAGCTTGCTTGCTTTCTTTACGGAATCAATTTTTGCTTTCGCGTGAATTTGCCCAACATCTTTAGGTCACAGACTTAAATAAATTACAAATAATCAAATAAGTTAATGAAAACTTTGCAGGTGCAATTTGATTGCTGTACGCTTTTGGGGCCTTGGATTTACATCAATCGACTTGTCGAGTTAATGAAAACTTTGCAGGTGCTCTTACCGTTTCGTCACACACACTATGAACGAACTTATCATATTTCCTTTTCTATGCAATCCTAACTTCATCATGTTCATGTCTTTTTATTTTTATTCAATTTTCTCCTTGCAATTCAAGCGAAAGAAACACAGGTTTTATACAAGAAGATGGGGAAAAGTAGATTGACAATTTTTACTGTGGAAAAGGTTCCAGAAATGGAAATTATGTGATATTTCGTCTATCAATTAATCTAAAATGTCCACCAAAAATAACGTGCAACAAAAAATATATGATATCATAATTTTTTGTTTATGTTGCAATTTGTGTAAACTAAGAATCGTGCGTCTGTCTATTCCTGCTCTATCACGCCAACCCATGTCCCTCGCCACCGGACTTCATATTCATCTATCATTGTTTTTGTCAGTTAATATCTTATCTTATCTTCCATTTTTCTATTTCCAACCGCACTACGCATCTCAGTTTCAATTGCCTACCGAAGTTAATTATTTGATTGTTTCTTTTTTATGTAGGAATATCTAATAGATTTAATTGTATATGAATCAATCAATGGATGATTTACGAACATTCACTACACGAGCATGTGGTGTCACCCAAAAATGCTTGTGAATAAACGCAGATTTAAAATAACGAATATTGCAAACCGCTGTAAGACTCGATCGTAGGGTTATGGTGTTAGGATAAACAAAGGTAGGTCTCGGACATATTTTTCGTTCGCTCATTTTTTCGTAACTATCAAAAGCTTATAACTAGTTTTGAAGTTGGCTCACCTGTTCATGATCGTTCGATGGTCTTGATTTTCATGAGTTGGGTCTGTGTTCGAACAATCACCCGTTTTATAGTACTATATATCAGTAGTAGTCATACAACGAAATGATGAACTATAAGTAGTCTCCCCTCTGTGATATGCAGTGGTTGCAAGAAACAGGATAACGTGACGACGCGTCGCGGGGGAAACCTTTGATGTTTTCAGTCACTGGCTTTACAAA